>CAHIKZ030000147.1:2280000-2417500 GCA_903632075.3 Acanthosepion pharaonis
AGTACGCAAAATTAGCCATGAGTTCTCAATATGATACTATAAATTTGTGATTTTATATTTGAGATAATCATATATATATATATATATATATATATTTCAATTTTCCGTCAAATTTTTTACTATTCCAAATCTGCCCACTTTCTTCTACAGTGGAATGTTAATAGTCATCCATATATTTTTATACACTTTTATATACTTGAGCTCACTTCTTAAAGTTAACTTTTCTCATAAAATCATGAGCCTTCATTTCTGATATGATATTTTAAACATGATTTTCCTACTTTCGTGCAACTTTACTAAAATACGAATATCTTTCGAAAATATAGATTTGAGTTTCAACCAGGCGTTTCAGATCTAGCATTCTTTTTTGTCAATAAACCACTTGGGATAACCTTATTTCAGTCAAGGCATTTCTTTTTTAAAACATTTGGCCCAGATTCTTAATTTTGTCTGCGAAAAGTGTAGGATGAAGCGTTTCATTTGAATATTTAATACGATTTTTCTGTTACATTTTGTCTCGAGAAAAATAATAATTCATTTTTATATATGGATATGATAAGTAACATTTATATGATCCTTATGAATGATTTTTTCTACGATTTTCTTTTGTAAAAAATTGATTTTTATCATTCATACCTACTTTTGGAACAACACCCTTTAGCGTACAATATATATATTTCGAAAAATTAATCATCGAATTTACGTAGAATTATTTATATACACATATAAGGATTAGATTTACTACAGGCCTAATTGAAGGTAACATATGGATATAAAAATACAACATTATTATTATAGATTCATGTGTTGTTTTTTGAATAATGAGAGTGAAACATCAAAACTTATCTTTGAGGTTAATCCGGCAAAAGTTTAATGATGGTAAATTTTGCTGCATGAAAATCATCGTAAAGATATGATGAGCTCAGACCTTAAAATAAAGCGTAATCTATATGAATAAATTCGAACACAATTCTCACACGAATCCAGAGGTTAAAAAGGTCACAGCTCTAGCTTATAGTAATTTACACGCGGTATTTACTCAGTCTCCTACTAGGACGAGATGTGACATAAGATTTATTTTTAGGTGGGGACCCGTGCGAGATCCCGGTACAAGAACAAAACATCCCCTTAAACCCGGGAAACCTCGGTTGCGCTGGCCTCGGTACGAGCACAGATCCCGCCCCCTTGTGCAATGGGAGGGCGCGCCTCTTCCCCAGCGCTGGGCACCCCCTCAGTATTATTTTCCTCAGTTGCCCCTCTGTCCTTTGACAGAGAAGCCCCTGGGCGCACTCTGTCCAAAGACGAAACTGAGAGATGATAAGTAAACGTGCAGTTACTCAAAAAGAGTAAAAAAAAATATTACTTAATTAATTAAATGTCAATCATTACTGTTCTTTTATTCGCGGATTTTTTTAAATTGTCATATCAGAAATAGTTCTGTTTAGGAATATTGTCTATACTGTGAAGCAAAGTGATTGAAATTTACATTTTACTTGACTTTCAACAAGTTGGGATCTATTTTTAAAGCTTTCCTTAACTATACAAGCCTACCCCCACATCCGACCAATTAATTTCTTCTGTCTTACATTCATATTTTTGAACAAATATATTCAATGTCTATAACCCCTTCAACTTTTAATAAATAGTGAACATTAATCCCATAGAAAAACAAATAATTTTTCCTAGAAAAATTACCAGATAGCGAGCAGGCGAATCCTACTTGCTATTAATACTTGGGTATCTGTTAGCAGATGACTTTCCCAATATTAATTACTATTAAATAAACATACGATGAGCGTCGCCCGACGGTTATTTGCATCGATACTGTAACTGAAATCAAGTTCTAAATAGGACATTTAATCATGACTTAATACAACATTAGCGAAATTGATATATTTCAGTTCGTTCTAGAGTTAAAAATTTCGCCAGTTTATTTCATCTACAATAGGTAGCCGACGAGGCATGGTGGTAATCTCGATAAGAAAGTTTACGAAGGTGCATTATTTCTTTTTAGAATAACATGTATGTTTGTTGTTTTAAATATAAAAGTAAAGCTAAATTAATAAGTTCATCGATAAAAAAAAACGATAAGAATGACTTATTATTTTGAGGTGTAAAACGTAAAAAATAAATATTTTAGAAAGTATACTATGGATTTGGCCTTCAACAGCTTACAAAGGCCGAAACGTTCTAAATATGACAATGAAGATACCGATAACAGTCCGAATAATGTACATAATATAAATAATAATCATGATATTACTCCGACGTTAAATAATGTATATAAAGATAATACGTTATCATATTAATTCTGATAAAAGAAAATTATCTATATACATTTTGAAGTATCTGTGATTATTACAGTGGATGAATCTTTTGATATATTTGATTAATGATAACCAAGCTAACAATAAGCGTAAAAATCCAGTATTTCTTAATCTTTTAAACTGTAATTAATTCAAATGACCTACTTATATAACAACGAAGAACATAAGCCCGTCTTCCTTCAAACAAACACAAACTGAGAAAGATAGCGCACTTCAATGTCTTTATTAAGACATATATCAAAATCTGCGTGAGACACTTTTGTAATAATAGCGTAAATACAAAGAAATTTATTGGCGGTAAACAATCACGAAAATGGCGTCAGGAAATAAAGTCACAATTTGAGTTTCCGATTCGTCTACGTAGGAAATAAATATTCGCGATAGCGATGGACACATCTCAGTTCATCACTAGGATATAAGGCATATTGTGTTCAAACTGGGAAGACAGCGTATTACGATGCAAGTACATTTTAGAAATTGTTTTATTGTCGATGAGGAAATTACTATAGCGGATATACAGACAGGTAGCGTTTGAAAGGAAAGGATGTTAGAAACGGGATTGTTTATAAATGCAACACAAAGATTACGGGAATAGATACAGGGTGCAGAAATTTTATGTAATATGGAAGTTTGTAACAACTGTTTATAAATAATATTCCTTTGTTAGACTGCGTGAAGTTCTACAAATGATCGTGTTTTAAGATGTTTGAAAACATCCGATAATATAAGTCTTTGTGCTTGAATTCGAACAACAATGGGGAATTTTTCGTCTATCCAGGTTTTATGTATAAAAATGGGTATTGAAATAACAGCAAACAAATAAATAAAATTGGAAATAAAAGTGAAATATATATCTATATCTCTGAGATGATGTATTATGATTACTTGCATTATTTATATTATTCGGATTTTTATCCTCATCTTCATTGCCATATTCACAAGGACACATGGCCCAGTGGATAAAACGTTGTACCCCAGCCTTCTTCAGATAATTACAATTTTGGGCCAAAACTTTAGTTAATCTATCGCTGTTTATTGTTCTAGTTCCAAGTGTCATGCCTCTTCCGGATGTCTCAGTTATTTCCCTTTAACTCAACTCTGCAAGTTTTGGTACACCGCTGCTGCTATTGAACTCACAACACTTTGGGTATAGTCACTGAATCTAACCATAATTAGAAGAGTTGATTTAAAGAGAAAAACACATAGTGCATTTGATAGATATTTAGTTAGATCCAGTGACTACACCGAAAGTGTTTTGAGTTCAATAGCTGGCTACAGCAGTGGTGAACAAAAACTTGGAGTGTTGAGTTAAAGGAAAATAACTGAGACATTCCAATCACCTGACGATAGCCGCAGCGTACAACTGCCGAAACATTGTGAATATGGCAATTAAGTCGAGGATAAGTGTCCGAATAAGGTATATAATGCAAGTAATCATAATAGCTTATCTCAGAGATATAGACAGATATTGGTTGCAAGGCTTCTAAATCTACTGTCGACATTAACGAAGGATCCAATCGTGATTCCACGAATACGATGCTGGGTTCTGAAATTGCATAATGCGGATACGAGGCTTGAAGATCAATGTGGCAAAGAACGTTCACCTACAAAAACAATCAACATTTGAAAACATTAGTCGGACAAATCCAACGTCAAATAGTCAGAGAAATATCTCAAATAATGGGAGTCAGCATTTTATCATCTTCAAGTTCTTTTCAATAACATTGGCAACGTGACTCTAGCATCATCATTATTAATATTAAATTTAGTTATCTTATTTTAATTTAGCATGTCTTTTACTGCCTTAGTTGGCATGCATCTTATGAATAATGAAGAATTATTTTTGATCAAGTAGGAAGATGGAAAAGGCATATCAGTAATGCTACTCTAGAGAGAAAACGAAAGAAAACACAGAGAATAAACGCCCTGCCAATATCACATCAATAATAAACTGTTCCGTTTTGAAAAGATAGAAAAGGCATATCAGAGATATCGCATGATTTCAATGAAAGAAAGAAAGAAAAAAAGATAGAAAGAAAGGACTAAAAGAAGAAAGAACGGGCTAAAGGAAGAAAGAAACAAGAAGCAAAGAAAGAAAACAACATTCAAACAGTAAATCCGTGAAAGTTCCACTGGCAAAACTAATGATAAATAGTAAAACTTTACAAGTTATAAGAGGAAAAATTACGTTAACAGTTAACTGCAAATGAAATTTCTCTCTCTCTCTCTCTTTCTCTCTCTCTCTCTCTCTCTTATATATATATATATATATATATATATATATATATATATATATATATATATATATATATATATATGTGTGTGTGTGTGTGTGTGTTTGTGTGTGTGTAAAACTTTAACTATTTAGTCATGGATACACTATACGTCTTTGTTTTCGGAATATACCATTCTGAATAGATTTTATTCTATTGTCGGGATTTGACATGCTATCAGATTTTGTTCACACGATTTTCTTCAATTTGACTTCTTGCTGTACTGAGTTGAACTTATCATATATCGATAAATATGTTTAGCAAATGATTGTTTATGATGAATTCAGAAATGACACGATATAAATTAAAGTCGATAATGACAAGAAAGGCATTGCTAATTATTAAATAACAAACCAATGTCAGAGAAAAAAAGTCCTTGTTCAAAACAATGCTTTTGAATAAAATTGAAGATTTTGTTTTAGAAACAAATCGATAGAATGAATGTCGGAAAAGAGATAACAACTCAGTCAACAGGACACAAGATGGTCAATAGTAGAAGAACAATGAATAAGTGATCAATAAAAGAGAAAAAAAAATTAACAGCGATTCAAAAATATATAAAATTCAGACAAGACAAAAGAAAAACAATCACTATTTTGTCAAAGACACCAAACACTATCCCTGATATTTGGTGGTCGCTAAGCGAATATTTACGAAACATATTTAGTTTTTTTTTTAAAGAATATTGCCTTGGAGACTATATGATATTAATTGTGCATCTATACATGTCTTTTCAGAGGAGAGTGGAGGATTGATATGATAGCATATGATATGATCAAATATGAAATAATGGAAAAAAATCAAAGTGACTGATTTTCTTTCCGGATAGGATTTCTCAAGATTAATATTAGTTTTATTTATGGAGTCAGTCATTTATATGTACACGGAGGTAATGAAGACTGCAAATATAATTTACAATTGTACCTCTTCTTAAATAACCTTTTTACGATACTCATTCGGCTTATTAATTACTCGCCCGATAGAACCATATAAATCTTACTCTATTAATGATACCATTATTAGTTTGAATGATCAACAACGTAATATCAAAATCGTCACTCCATATTTCCTAATTTCTCTCTCACATTCTCTCCTCTCTCTCTCTCTCTCTCTCTCTCTCTCTCTCTCTCTATATATATATATATATATATATATATATATATATATATATATATAGATAGATAGATAGATAGATAGATACATAGATAGATAGATAAACCGAGTGAGCCAGACGAACCTACCCAGGTTTCACTTAAGCGGATCGTCAGGGAAAGCTGGCTAAAGAGGCAAAAGAGAAACAGCATATTTATAGGCGATAATCAAAATCATACCACGTGACCAAAGAAAAAGAAAAGTAGCAAAAAACACAACACCGGGCGGAGGGTAATGATTTATTAAACGACTAAAGGGGGAGGGGATATTTAAGAAAACACAAAGTATCAAGGTGGAATGACAATACAAACAGGGGAGATTATACATATATTGAAAGAAAAAGAGACCAGTTTAAGTTTCCATTATAATACGTTATTTCCCCAGAGCCCTTTTAAATGACTCTGGATCATCAGATAGCACTTCCAAATTTTATATTTATATATATATATATATATATATATATATATATATATATATATATATATATATATATATAGGAATTAAAGGGAATTAAATGATAAATTGAAAAAAGAATTCGTGTTAGTTTTACGTGCAATTACTTCAACGCCGATATCACTTTTAGTTCGACACAGAAGGAAATGCGACGCAAGAAAAAATATTTTCCTTAATTTTCCTTTATTCTTTTATATATTAATGTATATATTTTTTCCCATATATGCATACCTTTCTATCTATCTTTCTTTATGTACATATATACATAAATCGTCAATGTAAATCATGTTATTGAGATATGATGTCAGGGAGTTTCTTCATAAATAAACTACTTTTCGGAAAATCCTCGCAGATTAAAAGTGTTCTGGAGGTTTACAATATTGGTCTCAGTAACAATTATTCTTAAGATCTTTTACATTTTTCTAGGTGGTAATAATAATAATATTAATAATAGAATTAGATTATGTCACAAATATTAAGGAACTGGAACCAGAATATTATATATAGGTACGTAGGAATTAGCGAATGAGATGGATTTCTACATACCCAAATGAAGAAGAAGTTATAAAAGGAGTTCTATAGGCGTCTGCGACTGAATACCGAGTTGAATTTTAAAAAAAAACACAGAATATCAGCCATAGACGCTTTGACTGGCCCTGTGATGCAATAGAGCATCCTGAAATGGACCATAGCTGGAATTAAGGACACAAAAAGGCAAAAGCGTCTGTGCTGCCACTGGATGCATCATCCCTGGGCTGATGCTGACTATTTTTATGTGCCCAAATCCAAAGAAGGCTGAGGAGGAGTTCAACTAGAACAGTTAAAAAAAAAACTACAAAAAATTGACTTCAAAGATACCTGGAATCTAAATTATGATGATCTGTGTCAAAGAACATGAAACAAAGTAGAAATTTATTCAGTAAAATAGGTAGCCAAAAAGTCCAAAATGAAGTTTCATGTGGATGAAAAAATGAACGCAAAGCATAAAAAATCGACTGTAACTGCAAAATACTTAAAAAAGAAAGCAAAGACAAATGCAACCGACCAGATACAGACACCTTGGCATGATAAACCGCTCCACGATCAAGTCTCTGCCAGTACCAATTAAGCTGATGTCGACAAACGCCGTACCCATCAGTGGCTATTTAGTGCAGGGTTAAAAGCTGAAAACGAAGGTTTTACTCTTGCTGTAAAGGACCAATGCTTGCTAACTAGAAATTACCAAGTATACATACTGCAAAATAGTGTTAAACCAAAATGCTGATTCTGTTATAAATATCCAGAAACAATTGACAATTTGTATCCGTTTGCATTGTATTGGCACCCACTGAATATAAAACTTGGCATAGCAGTGTGGATCAATATCTGTATTGGAAAATCTGCCACTTTTACCGAAAGTAAACTGCAATAAATTGGTAGCAACACCACTTGAACCCGGTTAAGGAGATAGGACCTGTAACAATTTTAGGGGGTTTTACAGTACACACAAATTCTACAATCAAAGACATCGTGATTAGAGAGCAAAATGGCAAATTTGCGTTTTTATTGACATAGCAGTCCATGCAGAATCAATGTATATTTGCGAATCTTCAAAAAACTTTCAAAATAAAAAGACCTTGAAATCGGAATCTCAAAAATATGGCACAGGAGGACATCAACATATCCAGTTGTAGTTGGAGCCATCGGATTGATTGGAAATGCCCATGGTTTAATGAAATGCAAAATATTGTTCTCGTAAATATAGTCCTCAACTTACGAAGGGCTTTATCTACGTAAAATGTGTGATTTTTTTCAAAATTGCTCAGTGAAAAATGGCATCATGTCATTTCTAGCCTTACGTCAGGGATGCACTAACTAATGATTAATCACGAGAAATTAAAGGAAATAAAAATAAAAACAACAGCAATAATAATAATAATAATAATAATAATAATAATAATAATAATAATAATAATTGAAATTGAAATCTCTAAAATGTGGCAGAAATCGAAATCTCAAAAACATCAAAAATTCCCGTTGTATTTGGAGCCCTCGGATTGGTTGGAAAAGATTCTAGTAGACTCATTGAAGGGATCCCTGGAAGCCCATGACTTAAAGAAATACAGAAAATATTTCTCACGAGTACAGCCCACACCTTACGAATAGCTATGTCTATGTATTTTTTTTTTAGTGGAATATGTCTTGATGTCATTTCTAACCTTATATCCCTGGACTCACCCGGAAAGAAATGAGGACATATCAGAAATCAAAGAAAATAAAATAATAATAATAATAATAATAATAATAATAATAATTATTATTATTATTATTATTATTATTATTATTATTATTATTATTTTATTTTCTTTGATTTCTGGCGTTTACACATTTCTTTCCGTGTCCCGCCCAGGTACTTTAAGATTTGAAATGGCATCCTGACACTTTCCACTGACAAAAAAATTAAAAAAAAAATACATAGATAAAGCCCTTCGTAAATTGTGGGCTTTACTTGTCAGAACAATTGTTTGTATTTCTTTGAGGCATGGACTTCCAGGAATCCCATCAATTAGTCTACTGGAATATTTTCCAACCAATCCTAGGGCTCCAAATCCAACAGGGATTGTTGATGTTCCCATGTGCTACATTTTCGAGATTTCTATTTCAAGTTCCTGGTATTTTGACAGCTTTTTGAATATCTTCAAAGATACATTGCAGTCTGCAAGGAGTGCCATATCAATAAGGAGACACTTTTTTTTTGTTTGTCGTCTTTAATAACAATTTATTATTATTATTATTATTATTTTGGTTCAGTATGAACGCTTACTGACTATTTGGATAAGGTTAGTTCTGCATTTTGATGTTAACTGATACTGAACATGTACAGTATTTATATTCCCTTTACGTTGATAATATTCTCCGGATTAAATGAGTCTGAAATGAAAATGATTGAGAACGTAAGAGGGAAGGACTTCACCAAGACGTCAGAAGATTCAAATATAATAAAAGAAAATGAATCTGTGAAGAGCCCTGCTTGCCTACATCACGAAGGGAAGATGGCATTTAAAATATTGTTTCCAACGACAGCTTAAAATCCTTGCAGAATTCGTTATATCGATCGGATTCGGTTATAATAAAATGGGATATAGAATGTATACTATAACTGTTGTTAATTCATAGAATTCTAAACATATGCGTTGCGTATTTATTAACCACGCTATGAATGCATATGTATTAAAAAACTTACGTGAAATAAATATGCATTTACTTATATGCTCAGCTGTCTATATCAACAAACGTAAAACAGAACATACACAGCCATACACAGACAACCCCTTATATATATATATATATATATATATATATATATATATATATATATATATATATATATATATGTGTGTGTGTGTGTGTGTGTGGCCTGACGATTGCATCTAGCTTGAAACACTGTCGACTCTAAGTGTTGACTTCTGTATTCCCTTATATATATATATATATATATATATATATATATATATATATATATATATATATATATATATAATGTCATCCACAGACAGACTGTTGCAGTTCTTCAGTGGGGCTAGACTTCCTGTAGCCTCTAGTTTTATCGAAACACGACTGAATTGGCGTCTGTCGGAGATTGTACCACTAGGCCGTCGGCGCACGGCAGGGGTGAATGTGAATTCTAGTGTATTTATTTTGATATAAACACGCACTGACGGACAAAAACTCAATTCGCTTTTGCCGAAGAGTCTCGCTATATCTGCCGTAATAGTCACTGTTTACAACATATAAAACTCATTACGACACTATTATTATATATATATATATAAATATATATATATATATATATATATATATATATATATATATATATATATATATATTGTATATAATAATGTTGTAATGAGTTTATTATATTAAAACTATATACATAATTAAAGGTTCACTCTTACAAATGGTATGTAGACATGTTCTGTATGTGAGGATGTATTTAGATGTCACTTGAATAGTGGTATATAAGATTTCGTATACTTCTCTAATTATATAAATTAATACATGCAATTATACAAATATATATTTAAATTCAAACTTATATAAGCGTGTTAGTGCGTTTGTGTGTTTATAAAATGGTTTGAAAAGAGAGGTGAAAAGACGTAAAGTTGAAGTTCATGAAGAAAAGATGCGAAGAAAAAATGCGTAGAATTTGTTTACAAATGTTTCAAATATCTTTGTAAATAACGATTACAGCAGTGGCCCATATCTTAAACGAAAATTGTCAACAGACAAAACCATGTAATAATAACAAATGCCCAGTGGCCTCTCATCAACAGAATTCTGAAAACATTGCTTTTGATCCTATGTCGTTCAAACAGTTTTAATTTTCTAGCAATATATTTTCACAGGAAAACATGTCCATACTACGTGAAAATCAGCTGACAAAACAAAAGTTTAATTTTATAGTCTCAGAAGAACAATTTTATTTGCCTCTTGGCACCATATCTTATCAGAAGGCACGTGTATGCGTTGTGATAAGATCTTGAAAGAATATATGTTCCTAGTTGAAATACCCAACACTTGCCTTTATTTTAAACAATTGAAACTGATGCAATCACATTTCTGTTATTCTTAATTATTTGTTTCAAATATATTGATAATTTTTAATTTGGTTCAGAAACTGTAATTCTCTCAGAAGGGCTGATTTCAACACAGATTTCACAGAGGAAAAAATATATATATAGTTTAAAAAATTAAAAAAAAAGGAATTAAAATAAAGAAATACAATGAAGGTTGCAAATGTTCAAATACATATAATGTCGTAGAAACCGTATATGGTCGTCTTAGTATTTGTTGAAATCAAAGAACGTGAAAGCATTAAAATTAGCGATCCTTTTTATATGAATTACACCTTCAGGATTTGGGAAGTTATGAATCTTAATAATTTCAAATCAGTCGTAGCTCGGAACAATGTTTCTCTATTATTATTACCTACAGAACTTGTTCTACACATTTATTCAACTTCGCTCGGAATATTACTCTTGCTATCTTTTCTTCAGTATGTGTTGTGTGTGACACATTCTCCAAAACCACGTTTTTCATTTAGTGTCCGACCCTTTTTAAACATCATTTTCTTATCCAGTGTCATTTCTTTTATTATTTTCCTTAAAACTTCGCCGAAATTCCGATAATAGACTTATTAACATCTTTTTCTAGAACGCCATTTCTATTACCTCAGGTTTCCTTTTCATCTTTGACAAAATTATCTACCATTTACTGCTATAGTGAAGGAAAAAATACGAAATGACATCTAGTTATGATTTTACTTTATATATATATATATATATATATATATATATATATATATATATATATATATATATATATATATATATATATATATATATATACGTGATGGATCATTTGGCCGCGCGAAATACTTGCCTCAAATTACAAAGAGAAATTGAATGATTTGGGTTTTTTCAGCTTATCAAACTTTGCTGGTAATTCTAAGCAATATATTTTTTTTTTTGATTGTACGAATTTTTTTTTGTGGGGGGGGATAATCCTGTTTTATACATCCTCTTAATAAGCACATAGATGGGCGAAAACAGGTTGATTTATAACTTCACAAAGGGTATTTGCACGTCAGTAATTATAACGAATTCGATATTCAATTCCGTGTCATTATTAATTGCACCACCTGCACATGCAAGCTTACAGCACCTGGTATTCCGAAGCTGTCACTCATCTAGGAACTGACCAGAATCGGCACCACTGGACATCGTTCACCGTACGACAACTGGTGTTTTCATGTGATATGGCCATATGCCTTACAAGTATATACATACAGATCTGTGTATGTGTTGTGTTTCTGTATTTTTGTGTTTAGAGAGAGACAGTTAGAGAGAGATAGAGAGAGAAATACCGAACCCGAAAATATTAATAATACGTCCAATTTATCTCGATGGAAAACATAAGAAATACGGACAGTAAAATTCGCTGACAAAACATGTTAGCAAATAAAAGACAGATTCTCATATACTTGTCTAAATATATTTTCAAAATAGTTAAAAAGGGGCCTGAAATGAAGGCTCCTAAACGTGGTTTGTAGCACACGTATTTTCCTAGCCTCGGCTGGAACGCCTTACCAACAGCCTAATATCCCTCTAATAAATTGTTTCAACAGAGAGTGAATAATGTACCTTGCGGAGAAGTTTTGCTTTGCTTCTTAAACATATTCTTGTCGAACGATATTTTGCTCAGCAAATAACGATAACAAATCACAGTTTATTGAAGGAGTGTTTCAACTGCTTCTATAATACCAAAATCCATCTCTGATGTCGTGGGTTTCTATAATAAAATTGAATGTGTTGCTTTCCAAGCCATATACATGTAAAATCATTATGATTCAGTAAAAAAGACTGCAATTACGCCTGCAAGTAACTTATTTCGTACCATGTCTTACCAGCAAAGTCATTTAATCTTTCTTTTGCATTTCAACCTGGATTTGGGATCCATTTGATACACATCCAATATTTCTTCTTCCACAATATGAGGTACAATAATTGGGAAATGAAGAAAAGCGTAATGATAATAAAAATTGACAACTTCATTGCAAGATCTACAAAGAGACATGAAACGGCGAAATATGACGGAAGCGAGTCTGCTAATCTGCCTCAAAACGATTCTCCAACTACACCCGCTCATGGGGCTTATTACATTGATTATCTTCAAATTGGATCTTTTTTTTAATCTTTTTTTTTCGCCTTGAGATATATTCGGAATGTTTACTATTCCAATGATGTCTGTACATTCTGCAGTTTATTTTCAAGCGGTTTCGCTAACTTCTGTTTTGCGATTCGCAAGGTCCCAACTTGAAAATACAATTTAATTTCCTGAATTTCACTGTAAATACAAGGTTTTCTTACCTGTTTAATAATGACCGTTTTCGTCTTCGTGTACTTAAACAGCGTCAAGCTTGGTCAGGACATAGGTTGATAGCCGCTTCGGAATACCAGCTGCTGTAAGCTTGGACGTGCGTGTAGGGTAGTGGATAACGGCAAGGAGAGTAAGGTTGGAGTCCTTTCATTCACTTGCGCACAAATGTTATTTAGAAAGATATAAATCCTTCATTTCTCCTTCTAGATTTTTTTTAAATATTAGGACTCGTCTTTGAAAATCATGAATGTCTTTAAATAGATCGTTGATACAATATTCACTCGCAAAAATAAATATTATTTTTACAGTACAGAAATATGTTTTAACTATAACAACCTCCAAATGTCTGATGAGTTATCCAAATCGATCATCTTCAACTACTCTCTACACGAAGCTTTGAGTTCTTGAGCCAAGAGCGTCTTTGTTTGAAACATTCTTAGAAATAGTTTTTTGCCATAACGTTCAAGAATATAGGAATATCACGTTTTGCTAAATGCCAGGGATATAAGAAAATATTTGTCAGCAGAGAAAGTTTTCTGAATTGAGAGTTTTTAGGGGGCCTATAGATGTTGAAAATGATTTCATTCTTGTAAAGGATTTCTTTAGAACTTGCTATATTCTAACGCATCGTTCTTCTTATTCTCGTTAAGTTCTTTTGCTATCAGTATCATATCTAAGTTTTGCACTCCAAAAAATTGAATCTGATTTTTTTTCTTTTGCTGCCCATATTCTAACCCATCTTTGAACAGATTGTGCTTCTAAAAAACAGTATATTTCTTCATAGCATGTTCCATCTAAAACGTCTGTGATTGAACTAATATTATACTCTCACTAATATTCAGAACAAACCTGATGTTAATTTCATGATGAAATTATTTTAACTTATTTTCCTATAGGAATAACATGAGCACGTAAAACATCCTATATTGCTCGGTACTGAATAACAAAGTTCGAATGACTTTCATTAACAATACCAGTGTTTGCTCAAGTACAAATTGTTGCCTGTTCATTATCCCAGGCTAGGCCTTCCCGGGAATTAATTTATCACACTTTATACAATAATTATATATCTTATGATGTCAACGTAGAAGAAAGGTTTGTTTATTATTTTTTTTTATGAAAACTTTCCGCAGTCTCATTTCAGGTCGTTATTTTTTGTACCCATTGTTTTAATTTAATACTAACACCTGTCCAAAATATATGTATGCGTTGATTTTGTAATTAAATTAATATTCGTAGAAAAAATTCTGAAAATTTCTCTCTGAGCTTCTTTTGCATCTTTCAACCTAATATCTTAATGTCTTTTCGCTCCTTTCTCTTTATCCGTCATATTTGATGAATTGTTACGACAGAAATATTATTACACGTATATATCGGAAATAATGAACAATAGACTCACGAAAGTGAAGCGATGATGTCCACCGGGAAGTCATAAGGCGCGAAAGAGTCATTCTCTTCCACTTTCGTAGCCTTTCATTTGGATTGTCTGTAGAGGTGAGGGCAGAGGAATGATACAAAAATCTCTTCACCTCATACTTACGGATGTTTGGCCGACAGCTATTATTGTTCCTGTCTGTTATTATTGTGGTTATCTGACCCTTGCGGAGAGTGTCGCAAAGGAAGGACGTTTTCTTTTGAAACCTGCTCATTCATCAATTATCTCTACGTTGTTCTATCAGTCGAATTCATTTTTGACATATATTAATTAGTAATTGATATTTGTATATTATTATTTTATTTTATTCCCATTTATTTTATTCCCAAATCATGCATATTTTAATCGTTTTTTTTTCTTAAAGTGTTGCCTACATATATACTAATGATTCGTTTCTGCGTTTTAATTTAACCAATTGTGGTTTTGCTACGTGTGCTACGCATCAAGGATCTATCAAACTGTTCCGTTTCCTGCAACGGTTTTTTTAAATTTTCAAGTTCATCTTACTTTCATGTCACTTTTTTTTTATTAATTTAATTCTAGATTTTATCTTTTTTTCATCTTAGTATTTTTGTGAAGATTTCTCCCTTTTTCAAATTTTCTTTTGTCATTGTTAATTCTGTTTGTTCTACCTGTTATCTTTGTTGCTCTAGGCTTAATTTTATTTACAGTTTTCCTGTTGATAAATTCTATGTAATTTTCAAACTTCCACAAAGCCTAGAATCTGTCCTTGATTTCGCCCTGAAATACGGTGATGTTCTCGTTGATTTTATTATGATACGTTTCTTTCTGGGAAGTGTTACATTTTACAAAGTTTAGCTTCAACACTAAAATGCGACAGAATTGGAATAAAACAAAATGTCGGACATACTAAAGTATGTGTATGTATATATATATATATATATCTAAGTATGTATGTGTGTGTATATATATATATATATATATATATATATATATATATATATATATATATATATATATATAATACGATGGATGAATTGTCGCCAATTTATATTTTTAATTTCGAGTATGCGCGTTGGGTGACTTGGTTTTGTCGATTACTCATATCGTAGGGTCAGTTTGGTACTGTCTGTGAGAAAATTAACACCATGATGCAATTCATTACGCCAGAAATTTTGAAACAGCATTCTAAACTTCTTGGCATTTGAGCTGGATGCTCGATTACGAATATTTCAGAGCATTTGGGTATCAACCTGTGGACAGTGCAGCAGATTTGGAAAGAGTTGGCTGGGTCTAATGGCGATTACGAATGGTTTTGTAGTGATCATTATTGATAGCGATGTTATGTTGCCATTCATGTTCGCATAGAGTCTCATACTCCACAAGGAGGCTTACATGAAGTTACTTCAGGTGATAGGGCTACTCTGAACCAAGGCTGCTTGAAAAAACATATGTTTGGTGACAGGATTCTGCACCATGCCAAACTACGACTACAAGACCAGTTCAATCTGATCACCTAACTCCCCAGACTGCATCCCCCCTTGATTAGGGTTCAGTTGAGCGAGAGACCAACAAATTCCTTGTAAAACCAAAGATGAACTGAAGACAAAGATTATGGCTGCATTCACCAACATAAATAAGTTGTCATTGTTATAGTCAAATTTCATCGCACTCTCTCTCCCTCTCTCTCTCTGTATATATATATATATATATATATATATATATATATATATATATATATATATATATATATCAATTAATTTCTATTATATGTGGCATAAAACAAGTATATTGTTCTATAATTTATAGGCATGTACTCATGGACACACATCCACTCCCATGCATGTCCATATACACAGATTTATATATATATGTTGAATTGCAACATACAACAGCACATATATACATACAAATGTCAAGTCCCATACTGTCTACATATATTTATGTTTGTATGAGACCCGGCTGCCCATCGAGTGTGTATGCGTGCCTGCGTACCTCAACGGGTGTACGCACATGCGTCTTTGTTTCTGTTAGCATGAGTGCCATCACGACAACGATCACCCTACTTCCATAATAACACCAATACACGCAATCTACATAAATCCAAAAAGAATTAAGCAGTTTGTCTGACGATCGCAAAAGTGAGAAACACAGGGTCACGAACTCACATCAATCCAGCCATATATGTTAACTCTATCTCTGATATTGAGCGCTTTATAATGAGTACCGCGCATATATATATATATATATATATATATATATATATATATATATATATATATATATATATATATAATAAAAAGGCTTAAACACTAATATTCCATGGTCATAATTTATTCCCTTGGAATCGTAAATACGATCCAATTCATCAGACCTACAAATTCAAAAAGAAAACAGAAAAAAACAATATATATATATATATATATATATATATATATACACACTTTTCACACACACACACATATATATATATGTGTGTGCGTGTGTGTGTGTGTGTGTGTGTGTGTCTGTATGTGTCTCTGTGCGTTTGTGTGTGTGCGAGAGAGAGAGAGAGAGATAAAGAGTCCCACCAGATCATTCTAGTTTCTCAATGAGGCCAGATGCAGGTTTTATGTAAGATGACCCCAGCTGTAATCGATATGTGGGAGTAACCTGTTGTCAGATGTTACTGTAGCGGTGAAATCACATGGCTGATATGTGTGAGAAAGATTGCTTGACTGATGTAATTAAAACAGCTGCTAGATTTGTCTACTTTCTTCCCGAGATTACATAGCTGGATATATTACATAGCAACCCTTAACAAATTTTTGATATATCTAATTGTATTTAATAAAAGTTTTGTTCTCGGAGAATAGTTTCTTGAAATCAGATTACGGCAAGAAATGTATCTTAAATTGGATAGTTTACGAAATGTTACCATCGCAAACATTTAACCAGTGAGTTTCTATGCCTTTTGACAATGAAGGAGGTCGATGGAATTGTTTTCATCTCGGCAATTTCTGTTCTGTATAATATTATTGCTAATTAAAACAAATATTTCAGTTTTAAGATCAGACATCTTGAAGAAATAATCCAAAATGCTAAGCGTAATGGTGAGATTAAATGTTTCTTATTAAGGAAACGTTATTCATTCATTGATCGACTAGATACTGTCTCTTTGAGTATTAATGTCTCTTTTTCAATAAAATAGACATCACATCTGTAAAAACATATCAATCATTCTAGAGGAGATACTGGTTTTCCTACCTATCTTTTTAAAAATACTTTGGAAAAATATTGATAATGCCATTTTATCTTCATTTTAAATGTGCTAACCATTTTAGTTGCTGCTGCGATTGAATGTTTTCAAATTGTTTTGGCGGCTGTTATTTTGTAAACATTATTTATCGCTGATTATGTCGCGTCATTCTACCTGACCTGATTCATAGGATCCATTCGTTTGAATTCGTTTTTAATCATTGTTTTGAAAAACTGTTCTTTATAGCTCACGTTATCAATACACCAACTGAATCTCCTTGACCCTCTATCTCAAGTAGAACTCATATAATATATTGTCTGTTTATAAAGTAACGTTTCAGAAAATACTTACGCTCCATATGTCATGATTTATCTTTAAGAGTCGGACCAAACGTGGATCATTGTTGATATATCGGAAGCAAGACGGTCTCGGTTTTCAGGCTTTACAGAATTAAAAAGCGTTTACCCGGCGTTGATTACGAGGAAATATTTTCAAATCTACAACACATTTCCAACAGACTTGTCGCTACTCTATTTCCATGTCAAATGTTCAGGTTGGTTAAATTCATTAGTGTTATCACTTCCGACAATTACAAGTAGGCATCATTCATTTCGTATTACATTGGTAAGAAGGAACTTTCTCTCAGACTAAGTTTTCACCAAAACTAAGAATTTGTTGAACAGACTCCGTAGCGGATGTTCCATTGATCTCGTCATTCGTAAAAACTTCAAGGCTACGATCAACCATATAATATTATATTATATATCATTCATATTCTCATAATCAGCACAAACTCCTTCCTCTTAGATTTATAATAAAATATCATTCCATAACCTTCTGTCTTGTGCGGATCTTTGTTCTTGTATTAATCGATATTTTAGTTATTGATACATACACATATTGGGTGTCAATAAAGTCTATTTACAACTAAAAATATTACTAAAACAAATGAACGTACAGATATGTGGAAATTGTTACAAAATGAGGAGAAGGCGTTGGAGATTTTTTAATTAATTTAATACAAATCTAAATGGGCACCATTAGTTGTACGACGCACAGCGAGATGATACTCGATTTCTTGTCATGTTCTTGGTATCATAGACTCATCAATGGAAGCAATGGCATCAGTGATCTTTTGCTTTAGATAAGTGATGTCTCATGTATTTGTTCGATACACGATATATTTAATATAACCACACAGAAAAATGTCCATGTAAGGGATATCTTGTGAACGAGGTGGCCAGCGAATTGGGTCATCCCTTTCAATGCTCTGGTCTGGAAAACTTAGCGATTCATTTAACAGTGCCGTTTTCATTAACACAGATACCTGAAATACACAAAGGCAATGTGATTAAAAATCCTGATAAATACTGAATACATAGAAAAAAATCTGATTAAGATATCTCGTCAATATATGTGAGTGTGCGTGTGTGTGTTGTTGTGTCTGTGTTGTTGTATGTGTTTTTGTGTCTGTATTGTTGCGTGTGTGTGTGTGTAACAAGGACTATTTTAGCGACAAAAGTATGACAAAGCGTAAAATAAGTTTAGTAGGACGCGTTTCGTTCATAAGGATTTCATCAGACTAATTTTATGTTAACGTTGATGCAACTACACACTTACTGGAAGCAAACTGGGACGAAGAGAAATTTAATTTTAATTTTATTCTTTTAATTTATATTTTAAGTATATAATCCAGTCTATTTAATTTAGATTATTTTTCTTGTTGCTTATGTTTCAATCACTTGTGCAATTAACCATCTCATATAGTGATATCAGGAGATCTGTCAAGAATGGTGAAACGTTGGAAGAAACTAAAAGCAAATTTTGAATGATCTAGCGATTTCTAAAATTTTCCTCTCATTAAATTGGTTTCTCTTTTAATTAGTGTAGCATGTTGCTTTCTTTATTTATAAATATACAATGTTAAAATCAAAATTGTGTTCAGCCTCGTTCCGGTGAGCATTTAATGCCCTGGATTTCATTTTGTAAAAGATCACTTTGTTGTTTATATACTCGGTTATTTAAATGCCTTCGAATTTCTCCTGTCTTTCATGTAATAATTATTACAAATCACGTTTAACTTTCTACGATTTTCATCATTTTTTGGAGTAGACCATCATTTTTTCGGTATGGAAAAGAAAAATCAATGTTAAGCTATATTTCGAAAAATCCTGGGTTAGGATATCAATCTAAGAGGATTTCTTTTACAATAATCTTCATCCTGTGGAAGAGCTTGTTTGACTGATTGATTTTTTACGGCTAAAATAGTATATGTAAATATGAACCCTCGACTTGACGTATTCAGGAATACACCTGCCAGTATGCCTGTTCGAAATCAATCAGATATTGTGATAAACCTCCTTGAATACGAAGGTAATCAATGTTATTCAGCATTTCGTAGCTTGACCACACCAGAAAATGCTCAAGTACTACTGTTAACTTGCACAGAATATGTAGATGAAGATTACGTGGCCTTCCGAATGTGCTAAAAGCAATCCCTGATTATGTCGGTCGTCACTAAAACCCAAGGCCATGTCACAAGGAATGTTCCTAATTTCTGGTTATGTGGATGTAATTATAGATATCAGAAAGATATGTTTTCTACACAGAATTCACTCATTACAAATACACTTTATGATATGAAGCGGAAGGACAAATACAATTCACGAAGATAGCGCTTTGAGACAAGTACATGAAGAAGGTCAGAAACTGCATACTGGAAGTCATCGATTCTTTTTCCAGTTTTTAAGAACTCTGCTTCTAATCCTTCGAACTTTTGGCCAATTACCTAAGTCTTTTTGTGAGAATCCTAGAGGCGTTAATCAATGCTGAATTAGTTCACCATCGCAGGGTATTTTCTCAGACAAGCAATATAGCTTACATTTCTCTAGGTCAACTGCTAATGTACTAACGATATTTATGGAAAGAATTTATGATGCTCTAGATAAAAACGGTGAAGCCAGCGCTGTTGCTTTGAATATGTCTAAAGCCTTTGACAGGGTTTGGAATTCAGGTCTTCTCCACAAGATTAGAAGTTTCGGTGTCCCGGGACATTTTTGATCAGATCCAGTCTTTCCTACCAAATCGAGAAATGAGAGTTATCCAGAACGTTCTCTCGTTTAGATTCTTTCATACTAACGCAGGTGTCGCCCAGGGCTCCATCGTACGTCCTACTATATTTTTAACTTTTATTAATGACATTCCTGAGGACAACTTGGTATCTATGCAGACGTTACATGAATTTACTCCTGCCTCGATAGTAATGCTTAATGTTATTGTCAAAATGGCAACCGATATCCAAAACGTCAAATTCGTCGTTAAATACGGCAAAAGAATTCTTGCCGATTTTAACGCCTCCAAAACTAAGCTTCTGTCCATTTTTATTCTGAGAGACCCCATGCTGCTTTCCATCAGCATAGCAAATTCTTACCTCCAAGAAAGTGACTCGTTGCGACTTCTCGGACTCGTGTTTTCTGCTGATATGAAGTTTAAAAACTATGTAGAATCTATTGCTAGGTCAGCTGTTAAGAAATTCCGTTCACTATGACGTGCGAGACAATATTTCTCTCTAGAATTAACCTTACATATAACATTTACCTCGCTATGTCTTTTCTATAAATACTCTCAAGGCAATTTTCCGAATGAGATCTTCGCTAGACTTTTTGAATTAAGCGCTGCACTATACTGGAGTCGAGATATCATCAATTTGCAGTTGAGATGGCTAGATGTAGCCGTAAATTCTATGCTAACTGTTTCTTCACTATCTACGATCCACCTGAATTCTCTTTCGTCACTTCATTAATGTTCATGTTCTTAATTCTTCCATGCTTAGTTTATTGCTGCCACATATGGTCTGGTGCTTCTGATAATTACATGGAGCTCCTTTAATAGAAGAATCAGAAATATCATTGATCTGGCAGCTCATCTCCAATCATTTTCTCACCATGGCAATGTTGCTTCTCTATGTCCTTTCTATAAATAATTTCATGGCAATGGCTCAAATAAGCTCTACGCTATAGTAGACAGACTTTTTGAATTTAAGCGCTGCACTAGACTGGAGTCAAGATCTCATCAATTTAAAGTTGAGATGAACAGAGGTAGCCGTAAATTCTATGCTGTTTATTCGCTATCCACTATTTACCTGATTATTCTCTTCTATTTCTTCACTTCGTTAATGTTTCCCGGTCATAATTCTTCCACACACTGTAAGCCCTTGTGCTTTAATCGCATTACTGCTCTTCTTGGTGTGATTCTGATTAAAATAAAGAAAAGACGTAGACACTTGTCTAAACAGCAGTCATTTACCCACCATCGAAATATAGATTTCTTGCTTGTTTTCTAGAAGTGTTTTTGTGGAAATTGTTCGGATGGAACTTCTTTTTTTGGTATCGCGAATTTATGAATTTAACAGCAGTAGTAGATAGGCAGTGAGGTTACATCATTTTACAGCTAAGATGGCTAGAAGCAACAAAAGGTTCTTCGTTAGGTATGTGTTCTCTCGCATTCTTCGGCTGTGTAATTCTCTTGCGGTCTCTGA
Source organism: Acanthosepion pharaonis (assembly GCA_903632075.3). Taxonomy (NCBI): domain Eukaryota; kingdom Metazoa; phylum Mollusca; class Cephalopoda; order Sepiida; family Sepiidae; genus Acanthosepion; species Acanthosepion pharaonis. Next base: position 2,302,295 of record CAHIKZ030000147.1, read on the forward strand.
CATTCCAGTCAGATTTCATCTTCAAGAAATTAATGATGTCAATCTTTATCGTTTATCGATGTGGTTCATCCTACAGCGCCAGATCTGCTAACCAAAATAGGCCTACTTGGCACTCGCATTCTTTTCTGCCGCCGGCGTCGGCAAAGAATTGGGACGGCTCCATATTCGGGTTAGTCGACCCGTTCCACCCATACCGAGTTCGAGAGTAGGTCGAGACCGTCAATGGCACATGGGCCTCCAATCGTTCGCTTTACCGTATGGAATTGCGATGATCGAGAGCAAGCTATCTTCAGGGAAACTTCGGAGCTAGTAGACGGCTCGATTGAGCTTTTGCCCCTAAACCCGGTTCCGACGATCGATTTGCACGTCAGAGGCGTTTCGGACTTCTACCAGAGTTTCCTCTGGCTTCATCCTGTCCGGGCTTGGATCACCATCTTTCGATTTTTTCTATTCTTTACTACTATTTATTTCTATTCAATTATTGTTCTCTTTTCGTGATGATGTTTTACTTTTTCTCGTATTCTTTCACACTTAACCTGTTTCGTCTTTCTATTATCGCCTTTCTTAATTTGTAATGATAAAAAAGAGTATACTAAGCGGTTGGCTCCCACATGCAGTGTCGTTAAGAAAGTCAATATATGCTTATATTTTTATCGTTCCACATGGAAAGAAGATGATAAGCAATTGTTGAATTTATCGTATACAGTGATAGCAGCCAATTTACATCCACTCAAGGGTGTTTTTACAAAAAAGAAGGAAACATTTTCGAACACAACTGCAATTGCCCTATCAAATGCTGCGTCAAATTCATTAATGCATATCATAAAGAAACTTTCTGAATGGATAGGAAATTTATTCCTAAAATTGATCCAAACGGAACTGGCAACATAATTTGTAAGAGATATTTGTTTCCTGAATTTCTTAGTCTGGTAGTGATTCTGTGAGCCATTTCTACATTGAAATGGAGGCACCGAATATACTGACTGCCCTGGCATGATAATCGAATAGCCACACGAACACACACACACACACACACACACACACACACACACACACACACACACATATAAGGCAGAATTACATATATATATATATATATATATATATATATTAGGTAGAATATATATAATATATATATATATATATATATATATATATATATATATATATATATATATATATATATATAGGCCGAAATGTTTCCCTATGAGGCATAAATCCCCATATAGTAACATTTCTACCTGCCATCACCATGGGTTACACTAGACTCCAGTAAAACATTATGCCTTCCTGGCCCTATGTTTTCAACTGACTTGAATAGCTGCATTTCCTGCAAGGAACATTGGGTCACTGTATCTTACCAAAAAATTGTTCACGTCAAATCCATCTTGCACATTTACAAATCTACTATTTGTCCATGCAGTGAATATTGCTGTCATATCTGGTCTGGTGATCCTGATGTTCACCTTGTGGATATTTACAAAATCCAAATACGGATCTGTAATTTAATCGATCCTGACTTGACATCTCGAATTCAGTCACGTTCTCATGTGGCTTCTCTCTGTTTTTCTACAAATACTTTCATGACAACTGCTCTCACGACCTTTTTTCTCCTGGTAGAACAAAAAACAATATAAAATCATTACTATGAAAAAGACACGTTTAGTTATAATAAAAAAAATCCCACATTTATGTTCAGAATCTTTTTAACGAATGACAACAATGCATAAAAATTCAAATTGGTACAACGCTTTAATTCCATTCATACAGTAATTTTAAAACTGATCTGTATTCTTCATGTCCTAGCTATAAATTTCATCCGGCAACAATGATTCTTCTAAGCTGGAGGTTTTGACGAGTGTAGAACGACCACTTAATGACTGTTGCTTTCACGTCCATTCTAACATGAGGTAGTAGCACCTTTTAGGGTCTCAAATACGGACAAATATTTAACACTATAATTGGTGTCAAACCGCTACGAAAGTATAAAAATGCAATCTTATACTAAAATACCAGAAATACATTTTCATGGTTACAAAAATTACCAGCAATATATATCTTTTGTAAAATAATTTGTTAATCAACCCAAGAAAATTAATTTTTGGCATTAAATGACCCATGAGTAGTTGATATGCCACTTAACAAACAAATCACTCTCTCTGTATTCCTCGCATTTAGTACAACATGATATGTGTTATTAAAGCCAATGCGTACGTGTTGTCATTTCAAAACCTATATATTGAATGATTATTTTCAAGGTTGGCAAGACTTCATTCAGAAATTAGTGAATGAAAGACTTCTTACTTAATAGCTCAGTTTTGATTGCTCTTGTGCTGAAATTATTTTAAGCCTCGGAGATATTATATCTAAAATTAACATGGAAATGCTTTTCTACAGTTAGGTACATGTGAGAATATTTCACCTTTAGATACTCGAAAACAACCCTGAACAACATCATGAAAACGTTTGTACGGAAAAATATCGACGTTTCAATCGTTCACATATACGGCCACATACATAAATCCAGCCATAATAAAATAGAGAGACAGAGAGAGAGAGAGAGAGAGAGAGAGAGAGAGACTAAGAGAGAGAGTGACGAATGATGGAGGAGTTCCGTGCTTTGATAGGTGATATGACGACTATTTTGTAAAAAAGTGAGGAAACCAATTTCCTCCTATTAATTAGAAATGCTTCTTCAATGCTGTGTTGTCGTGAGATTACGGTTTCTAGCCGGCGATTCAAAGCCTCCTTACCGCATCAAGTTACCTCCCTTGCCGCTCTTTGCGTTTCCGTCGACACAAGAGAGGGAAAGTGTAACAAATAATAATAATAATAATAATAATAATAATAATAATAATAACAACAACAACAACAAAGTGGATTATATTCTCCAGTCATCAGCTGTATTTCAACAGTCGCTTGGAGAGCGATGTTCAGATTGGCTTACTCAATCACACAAAGATAGTCGAACCTCCCCTTCGTCTCTGTCCGTCCACCATTCATTTTATTAGAACGTACAATAAAAATAGAGCCAAATAAAAAACAAAAAAACAAAACAGAAGAAGAGAAAAAAAGGCATGCTGACAAACATTAAGAGAAATGGGTAAAAAAAAGGTAATTGCGCATTTGTTTAACACTATACTATATCAGCAGCTACACTGTGATACGTTATTTATTTCATCCCGAATGTTTTTGGCCTATAAATGCATATATGCAGGCATTATTCTTTTAATAGGTGCATAGATGTGAAGAACAAATTACATTTGTGTACGTGGATTTACAATTGCGTGATAAGATTATTGAATTTTTTTTTCTAATTTGCTGTAGAGCGTTTTATATCGGATATTGAAACTGATATTACCATTGTACATTTTATACAGAATTCCCCTGGATAAGAAAACTGTTACAAGTCATACGTTTTTGCTGTGTGAATCTTTGAGCATTTTCCTTTTTCTCTAGTTTTTCTATTCTTTACTGCTTTCCTTTCCAACGCTCATATTTTATGACAGACAGGGAAGAAGGTTGTATTGGAAAAATTATCGGTCTCCGACTAAATGTAAACTATCATTCGCTACAGTTAGGAGGATATCTGGGTAGCATATCGTTATATTGGCAATGTGGCCAGATTACCAGGTCGAAATACTAAAAATAAGATTACAATATGAAAGAAAATTTACTATATATGATATTTTACACGATGTTTAATTTGTTCATATCTAGTAATTGCGTTTACAGTAGTATTGAATCTCAAAAACATTTTAATGACAGGTAAGGATGAGCAAATAGTCATTAATATGAATAGCGTCCGATGGGATACTTTACTATATATTTGATGGTACGATATGCAATCAAGATGAACACAAACATACTTGACAATTCATGACACGATATGACTGTAGTGTTAGCTTATATGTTCATAAAATAATGAAGTCATTCATAGCGATAATTTTTCTTTCCGCCATATTTGTTCTGTGGTGTAATACAGAGAGAATAATTAAAAATTACACCTCTATGAATTTCAAACTTAAAAACAATTATAAACAAAAAATATTATTTGATTGATTGTTAATCCTGCTTTGTCGGGGTCTAAAACTTGCTGGATTTAGATATTATCATCTGCATTATATGCGAACGTATTGGTTTTCATATCTAAGTGTTATCTGTCGAAATTTATACGCAGTTAGACATGCGCGCGTACTCACACCTGGATGCTATGTGCATCAAAAAAGTGAAGTTAACTTCAACAATCTGTGCATTTTAGCAATTTCATTATTTATATCGAAGAATACATCATTATATATATATATATATATATATATATATATATATATATATATATATATATATATATATATATATATATTTGATATAGAAAAAATAATTTTACTGACGGTAAAGAACTCGGATACATTTTACTTATATTAAATGAAATATATTCTAAAAAACTAATAATGAAAATATTTTAAAGTTGTAATTAAAATTGTAGTTAATTAAATGAATTCTAACCTAAACTTATTTTAAATTGTAATTAAATAAATAAAAAATAAAAGTTTACTAAATTAGAGTAATGAAGTAGCTATTTTGTTGTAAAGTTAAAAAAAATATTTTACTTAAATAAATATTTAAATATAAAATTTTTTTAAAAAATCGTAATATAAATATACTTGATATAGAAAAATAATTTTACTGACGGTAAAGAACTTGGATATATTTTACTTATATTAAATGAAATATAATCTAAAAAATATAATGAAAACATTTTAAAATTGTAATTAAAATTGTAGTTAATTAAAATGAATTCTAACCTAAACTTCTTTTAAATTGTAATTAAATAAATAAATAAAGTTTACTAAATTAGAGAAATGAATTTTGTTTTAGCTGTGTATTTAAAACCTAGTAATTTTAAAAAGTTACTCCAAAATTCGCTTGAGGATGAAATGGAACTAATGTCTTTGATTTAATCACAAAAATTAAATTCGTGGCTTTTAGCTTCCATTTTTGAAACATGGTTAGAACTGTGTAGCGAAAAAACATATTTTAAATCAGTTAATTTATATATATATATATATATATATATATATATATATATATATATCGAAGAATACATCCTTATCATATATATATCATATATATCGAAGAATAAATCCTTATCATATATATATATATATATATATATATATCGAAGAATACATCCTTACCATATCTATCTATCTATCTATGTATATGTATATATATATATATATATATATATATATATATATACACACATAAACAGCCACACATACACACATATATATATATATATATATATATATGTGTGTGTGTGTGTGTGTGTGTGTGATAGTCTGGTTCATCTCGATTGCACCAAATAATAGTTATGTACATATACATGCATTTGGATGTTTTTGAATGTTTTTGTTATTTCTGATATTCATGTTTATAATTATTAATTATGCCATCGATTAAACAAAATAATATGAAATGGACAAAGGCCGACAATTATTTCAGGACATTTTTTTATGTTTATACATTCTTTTTATAGATACAAATATTTAAGTAAATGCTCTATTTTGTAATAAACAATATTAATAACATTTACCGGCCCGAATGTCCGAGAAATTTTCATGGAAATGATTCATTCTCCTACAGGAATCGAATCTCTATCTTATACGGAACCGTCATATAGCCTGACGTGACTTAACCGATTGAGCCACGGAGAATCGCTCGATTAGCAAGGTGGATTTTACTGTTTTAAACTTCAATCTTCCATGAATCTCTCACGTACATTGATATCTGCTCAAAGCTTATCCAAATGTAAACAAATGTCGTCACACATTATGAAATGGACAAAGTCCAGCAATTATTTAAAGAATTTTTTTTTTATGTTTATATAAAAATTTCTCGGATATTCAGGCCGATAAATGTTATTGATACTATTAAAAAAATAGCCTTTTTAAGTACACGGACTTGTATCACGCTTTCAAGTGTTGATGGGAATGTCTTACCAACATCTCGTTTCATGGCATTACGCAAATATGTTTAATTTTCTTTCAGCTTACGAGTGATATTCCTTAAAAGCAACGCATCATAGAGATTTCTAGTTGTTGCTGGAGTTAGAGAGACTGCAAGTCCCCTAACTTACCAAGACCCTTTCTCATAATTCTTGTTCAAAGACTATTTCGATCTTTGAAATCGTAAACTTTGTACAATTTCACGGCTAAATATTTTTTGCCATTTGCCAATGGTTCCTCGGTAATGACACCAGGACTTTTACAGAAAAATAATCACTAAGAAGTCACACTTTTTAACGTGATTGCCTTCTTTGAACAGAAGTGTTTATCCTACATAGTCTCATATTTATTTCAATGTTTAAATAAACCAGTTCTTGTGTAATGGATATAAGGTTGCGTGCCGAGATTTAAAGACGATATTGTACATTTTATTTCCATTTAGATCATATTTTATGTGGTTACACACCTGCTATGTGTTCGATATACTCTGTTCATGTTTTTCTTCTGCATTGGGTTTGTTTTTTTAATATTTTTATAGCATCTGTGATGTATCATTTTCTTATCGTGTGAATTCTAACTGTTTTTCTTTTCTATCCTTGCTTCATTTTTTTTTTGGTCATTCTGCCATCTTTCGACAAGAGTCATCAATTTTATCCAATGTACGCCTCTGTGGGCTGGACTGATTACAGTATTATTGTAGGTGGAATTGCCTCAGCTGGACTTCAACATTTCAGTGAAATGTTGGTGTTTTAACATCCATTCCAATGCTTTATCATATTAAGTATATGTATGTCCACTTGTATTCAAAGATAAATGTCTACTACAGCGTCTAGCCAATCCCTATTGCAGATGCTTCCTCAGACGCATTTCTGCTTATTCAGCAGCCATAGCAGCCCACCTGTGATTACACTGCAGCTATGTTTTGTAGACTTATTTACATTTTCTGAAAAAAATTGATCGAAAATTTGAACCAGGCCAGCGCGTTCAAGTGTGACCTGTGCCGTCGTGCTAGCACGGCTATCGACGCCTCACCCGTAGGGTTGTTTTCGGGCACTTTCCAAATGTGCCGCACACCGGGATCGACCAGTCAAGTCACTAACCTGACAAATCGACCATGTTGAGATTCAAAGCCGGGCTCATGCGATCTTTCTAAACACTCGGCCACATTCGTATAGCAATCGTTATTGTGTTTGAATTGGTATCACAAGAAAATGGTGTTTGAAACATCTTTTCCTTACTGCTTCGACCTCTACTGTTATTGTCACATTTAGCAAAAATAATTATTTCTCTGTATGCAATAGATGAATGAAAGCATAAAGAAAAAAAAAATTCCAGTTTTCATTTATACCGTATCTTATTAAATGATTTTGATTAAGCTATGGGACAGATCTATAGGTCTTATACCAATACGTAGATATTTCCACTAATCACTTTATTAAATGAAAGCATTGGTTCCTATTTTTTTTTCTCTGGGCCGCATTTTCGGAATGTAAATTTGCTCGCGCTTCACCAAAGAGAAGTCCTGTTGAAAATGGGCAAGCAGCCCTACGGCAAATAAGGTCCAGAGTGAGACTTAATGGGAAATAACCCCAGATTAGAAGTCAGGACAGTATCAGTAATATATCTCTCATCCAATTTAAGGACCCTAGTTACTATATTCTTAATAATAGATATAATACAAAGATATCGACAAAGATAAAATAATTATCAATTATGATGAATCAATATGATCAATAATTATATATAACTATTTATTGTTTTAAGTTTTGAAATCATATTTATTTTTGGCACATTAATCTTTTGAAACTTTCTAAATCTTTAATTGTATTTCAATTATTACGCCTCGCTTGCTTCTCTCTTCAACCACAGCTACGAGTCGTGCCGCATCGTTTAGGGACGACTGGCTCAAAGTATAATTTGCGAAATTGCATTGTTAACAGTAAAAGCTAATAATTCGAATACTGATAGTTTTACATAGGCGTTGCCCTAGTAAGATTTTTTTTTCTAAAGATGTAATAATTTATACGAAACCTAACAGAATCAATAATGTTTTAAAAAAGATCCAGAGTCGAGAATGATATCAAGGGCAGAATTGAAACATTCAGGGATAATTTAACAACATGATTGGGAAGACAGTAGAGGAGTAAATTTTGTTATTTAATTTTGTTAGTCGCTAAAAGTTAGAACAAAATGATCACAGGTCTTACTTCTCTGGTTACTTAAAAAGAAAACTTTCCCCTCGGTTGGTATCCGGAGAAATAGAACGTGTGTGCCACATTCTACTGCAACAAGTGAAAGATATGCTGAAAAAGCAAGACTTACTCACAAGAGACATTGTTGTGAGGTCCTTGAACTGATGGAGATAAAAATAGAAGAAAACATGAAAGAAAGATATTGTGAAAGAATAAAAATAGCAAACATTAATTATATAGATAAAAAAAAGACCTGACAAAATGATCCAAATAATTCCTTACATTTCGAATCAATACTTACTTTTAAAAAAATGAAAAGAAAATATTGAGAATATAAGAAATATGTTATCAGATAACAGGAACCATCAATTTCTGAGGAACAAGAAGGTCATTGGAACTGTGAATATGACAAATGCACTGGAAACATCAGTTATTGCAAAAGCTGATGTAGGTAAAATACACGAAATAGCGTATGAAAGCACCAAAGTTGTCTAAGAGATGAAGCTTAAACAATAAAACAATACATATCATCATAGAAAAACGAAACAATGAACAACCAAAAAAGGGAATGGAAGATCTGAAGACTGCATTCCGTAATGAAATGGAAAAACAAAAACATCTATTGAATGGATAAGCAGCAGCAGCAACCGTGCAAATGAATCAAATAGTATTAACTAAATAACGTTATCTCAAGAGATACATACAGAAAGTATAGCAATATAGTATGTTTAAGAAGAATGAAACACATAGACAACTAGAGAGAGAGTCAACAAAGACAACAGACTTATTTGTTCCGGAAATAACAAAACTCCTCTAGAATAACCCGTGGGAATGAAGAAAAACCAGCAAAAAGTTAGTGTGTTTGAACATGAATAATGAATTGTAAGCGATCGAAGAACAAGATATTAAAATAAACATAAAAAACAACTTTTTAAATACTAAAAAGAAGGGAAATAGGAAACAGCAATCCTCGAGGGAACATATGACTTCTGGTTCAAAAGATTCAAAACTCACCCTAAAACAAAACAGTTGAACAAACAGGTATATAAGTATCGGAATGAATCAGAAATTTGCTAAAAGTTATCAACCAAAATGTAAAACCGTACCCTAACTTTGATAAAAAGGATCAATCCCAAGTCTATAACACTAAACTGGAAATCCAAATGAAAAGGAGTAATGGACTGTTCTGTAAAGACGGTCCACTGATGCAGATAAGAAGACACTTGATCATCACAGATAAGAAGAGACTTGATAATCGCAGATAAGAAGAGACTTGATAATCGCAGATAAGAAGAGACTTGATCATCGCGGATAAGAAGAGACTTGATCATCGCGGATAAGAAGAGACTTGATCATCGCGGATAAGAAGAGACTTGAGGAAACAAAAATATGGTTCAAGAAATGGCGCTGTGAAAAATAAATGTGAGACCTGACGAAGATTTAGGGAACAAAACAGCACAAAATGGCCATTTTACACTTAACATCTGGAAGGGAGAGATGCTATTTCTAAGGTGCATAATGAGGAAAGTGCGTTTAGAAAATTTGATATAGTGACGACAAGATGAGCAGAGAAATGTATCGCTTAACGTAACTAACAATCTTGTGTAAATGGTCGGTTGATAAAATCTTAGGAGAGAGAGAGAGAGCAAATATACAAAATTTAGAATCACAAAGGATAAAATGGTGGAGGGAACCATGATCACTCAAAGTTTGAAGCAACGCGACACATAAATGAAAATGAAAAAAAAGAAGCAGCAGAAATCGAAGAAGAAGACGAAGAAGAAGAAAAAGAAAAAGAAGAAGCAGAAGAAGAAAAGATGATGATGATGATGATGATGAATACGAAGAAGGTCGAATAATAATAAGAAGAAAAAGAAGACGAATTTGAGTAAAAAGAAGGAGAGGAATAAGATGAAGAAGAAAGAAGAAAAAGAAGACAAATACGAAGACGACTAAGACGAAGAAATGAAGAAGATTAAGACTAAGAAGAAGAAGAGATAATCTATTAACGAAAGCTAATTATCCCATATGAAAAACAAAGCGAAGTAACGATACAAGACGAATCCATTATTTATTATTCATTTATCCAATTATTCTAAAATATATTGAAATTAGACTTGATATAGAGAGACTCGTATGTCATCATCCCACATTTTCGCCTAATAGATTGCTTGATGGCATTAGAAACAATTTTTGACGTCCAAAATGAGAGCAATTAGAAATAAGAAATAACCGCAGAAGGACAATCAATTAGGCATCGGTTTCAGTTTAAGAAGAGATGTTTCCATATTTCCACTATTCCTCATATCATTCTATATGTGTTTATTTTTAGCAAGTAATAATTGGAAATTTTTCTTTTCAGATATCTAATCAGGATCACGAATTAACCGATTCAAATAGAGTTAGCAATCGAGTAATATTTAATGTTAGTGATAAACAAATAAAAAAAGAACGAGGTAGGTCAGGAGGTTAAAATATGGAAAATATACTCAGCAAAATAAACTTGAAAAAATATATCTCTCGTGTCAGATATTAAGGAAACTTCCTAAAATGAGAAAATGAATTTCGTACAGAAAAACAGAAATTTATTCCAACGAATTCGATAACAACTTACAAAATTATGATATACCTCTGAATATGTAAGTTTAATGTTTGACAACATTGAAGAAATTGTCAAATTCTCTATGAAGCGATCAGAGAAATATACAAGCCAGAACGTCACCAGTTTAATGAAAACTTGAGAGAAAAAAATGCTCCAAAAAACAAAGTGAAATATCTCAAGAAATTTAAATCTACATCTCATTCAGAAAAAAACATTAAAGAAATTGTAGATAAAATCTGAAACCTTCAGATGCAAGGAGGACATCTGAGAATAGTAGCTGAATCGTTATTTAAGGACAACATCAAAAGTAGAAAACTACGATATTCAAACATGATTGGAGGACCGTAGAAATCAGCATATTAACTAAAAGAACAAAAAAGTCTAGAAAATAGCAAGGATTAAGAAAGGAGATGGATTTATTTGTTCATATAACAACGACTCTACATGTCACAGCATAAGACATTTTCCGAAAATTTACCTGGAAATGACAGGCTAAAACCGAAAGAAAAGTAAAGTTGAAAAATTAGAAGATCTTGAAAAACAAAGGAAAAACAAGTATGGGGAAAAATAGGCGACATCTGAACCCAATTTCTTGGATGGGTTGTAATTGTGCCAAAAACCTACCCAAATGTCTGGTAGATTTTAAAAAACTTATCCAACTAGAAACTAGCCATTTAACACCTTTGAAATACGTAGCCTACTGGGATAGTGCTTATCCATTCAATCCCCTGTGATAATAAATAAAGATCTAATAGATGAAATGCATCATAACCTTCACAGAACTTTGTAATAAATAGATTAGAGAATAAAAGATCTGAGAAGTAATTTTTAAACTTTGAAGACCGCAGAATTGCCATTAGTTGAACTTTAGTGAAAGCTACAATCTATTACTTGTTTGAATGTTCACGGGAGAAACATGGGATTTTATGTTAAATTAGGTTAATGGATAGCGGCTCGGATTGAGTAATCGGAAAACGATTTCGAATTCCAGTCGGATCCATTACATTCACTTCCGTGCTAATTCCTTTGGGAAAGGTATGTATCCTCTTTTTTTCACAACTCAGCTATGGGTAAATAACAGGACAAACCGGACTCTATAGACTAGAATGGCAACTGCAGAGAACTAGCAACCTATTCCGGGAAGAAATATCTGCCTCGTCAGTCATTATCGAAAGATACATGATCGCCTAAGCGTGTATCACACATGTCCTATCGCCTCTGAGTATTGACTTCAATGTTCACTTTTATATTTATATTTACATACGCTCTATATCTGATTTTGAGCACTTTATCCCATAAATATAACCCACCTTAAAAGTATATTTCTTCATATATATATATATATATATATATAGAAAGAGAAACATGAGATGGAGATAGGATAAACAGTTCTTAACATTTATTTTCCATTTTTCAGCTTACATCTGACTATTAATTTGTTAATTCAGACATGCCCACGATTATACATTTTTTTATAATTTTAACACTAGGCTTCCCACTGCCCTTTTTAATTTTCCAAAGATGTAACGGTTTGTTTTCAATTGTATCATATGTTATCTATAATCGCTCGATAAGGGACAATTAAAGTTCCGAAATATGAAAGTTTTTGTGTAGCGATGTAAAAATGTTTTTATTGTAATCTATTATAAGAAATAATATATATATATATATATATATATATATATATATATATATATATATATATATATATATATATACATAAATATATGATAAATATAAGATCTCTGTTTGAAAAATATATGCATTAAATAATAATAATAATGATTATTATTATTATTATTATTATTATTATTATTATTATTATTATAAGAGGTCTTGGGACAGCACATGTACTTGCAAAATATTGTGTCTTCAAACTGCGGCTGGGACCCGAGATATGGCTATCATTGCCCGATTGAAACATCTGAGAATCGCCAAGAACTTCAAAAATAATAACAGCAGAAACAACACCATTTTATTTCTATGAAATTCATTAATAATGAGTAATATATGGAATTCGTTAATTTGCATATAGTTATTCATATTTATTGTCAAAGCTCGTTAACTTCTAGTAGAAATCCTGACTCAAATTTAAAGATGGTCTAAATTGTTCCACTTTTACTGGGAGACACTTCAAAATGCAAATACATTGTGTAAAGATGTGAACTTATTTGACTTTCAAAGATTCCTAAAAGTTGCTGCTACTAATTCCACACTGAAAGCCACCAGAATCATCTAATATAAATCTACAAATACTAATGAAGATAATAATAATAATAATAATAATAATAATAATAATAATAATAATGTTCGTTTGTACGAAGCCCCTGACCAATTATGCAAAATGAATCTACCACGCATTGGCAATTCGTTCGGTGAACAAACGTGAACCAGTTAGAAGTCTTCAAGGAACGAACCATTCTGTCACGTTTTACCGGTCCGAAACCTAACAGGTTCACCGCAACAATTTAGCTCCGAAAGAGAGGCAGACAGCAATACTTAATTAATGTCTGTTTCTACACTGATCGTTCAGAATAAATGGGTGTCAAGAAGTTCTGTTTTCGTTTGGAAAATTGAATTAAAACGCATTCAAAGCATTTCTCTCTCTACTGCTCTTCTCTGTGAGTATTTATTACGAAAATTCTCAACATGATACCACAACTGTCCGATAAACAATGTGTATCGACAACGTAACTAAGCTAAATGATGTCCAAGATGACCTGAGGAAACATTACATAGCAATATCGACACCTAATTTATTTTGGTAAGCTTACTTTATCTAAGAAGTGTAATGTATTTATTGACGGCCACATTTAATACAATATTTATGATCGTTGGGATTAAAGTATGAATGTTTTTCCTACCACAAGTCGGCCTGTTTAATTAATAAGGTGGCATTAACTTAAGATTATGTACAGTGTAACGGTGTTAGGATTGAGGTTCGGATTTCCCACTTGATATTCTGAAGATTTTTTACAGATAATGTAACCCGAATAAGATGAGTTTTCCTGAGTATTTCATTCACGACATTAACGACTAACTCTCTCAGTAAATTATTATAGCAAATTAACGATAGAACACAAGAAGTATTGACTTCTTATTTTCCCCAAATGTATTAATGAGAACTGAACACAAGTAGATGCAACAAAAATTCTAACAGGGACGGTGAAATCTGTTTGATGTGATGATAAATGTAACTGGGATTTGCAACACACGTTTTGGCCAATGTTTTCTAATAAAATAAAATCTTGTAATTTATACATTAGATGATTGTAAGTAGAATGCATGAAGCCAGATGTCTTGAAATATAAATGTTAAATTGTATGGTAAAAATACAACGTGATGATAAATTCTGACTATTTTAGTTGTTATAAAATATGTTCTGATTCACTGATTAAAAAAAATATATATGATGCAATATCGATTTTTAAACTGTAAATTTAAATACTTCATTATTATAATACATGATCCTTTTCAATATCCTTACAAAATGAAAAATATATTTTAAAATATCTACCGATTCTGTAAGTATCCAAGAAAGAAAAGTTGACATTATGGACAATTTATGAACAAATTTTGTTTAAGCGTTTTGGTAATATATGTTCATTAATACAAGAAGATCTATGTAAAAGAAATCAAGTGCCAATTTGAATCAGGAATTTCATCCAATACTCTCTCTTCTATAAAAATTCTTAATTTTTTACAGGACTGAAAAAAACACACTCAATCAAGAATTAACTATTATATATATATATATATATATATATATATATATATATATATATATATATATATATATAGATTCGTTCATAGTAATTCATCGAATCTGGAAGAATCCTCAACAGAATGCAGAGAATGTACCTTAACTTAGAAATGTAATATATTTATTGAAGGCCACGTTTAACACAATATTTATGATCACTGGGATTAGCGAATGATTTCCCTAGCACAGTTCAGCCGGTTTAATTAATAAGTTGGTATTGACCTTAAGAATTAAGCATTAAGAATACAGAAAGCACTGGAAGGCGATTTCGTCCTATTTGGGAATACTCAGCAGTGAACCCACTGATAAACGAAGCATCATTACGATACAAGGCAAGCGTCATACTACTGTCCTTCGGTTTAATCCTCATATGTGAGCAAAACCGAATATATATATATATATATATATATATATATATATATATATATATATATATATATATATATATATATATATATATATATATATATATATATATATATATATGTGTGTGTGTGTGTGTGTGTGTGTGTGTGTGTGTGTGTGTGTGCGTGCGTTCGTGTGTGCACGCGAGCGTGTGTGGGTGTGTGCATGTGTCTTTAGGGAGCATTTTTTTCATTCATACATGTTTCATTAAAAAATGTAGTCAAGTGTTGTCTATTTATTTTATGTAAATTCTTTTCATATCGTTTGATAAAATTAATAACATTATCATTAAACGAAGAAAGAAAATCACAATATTGATACATATTTTTTAAACCTGTCTAAGCTTTCGGCTTCCATAAGCCATTATCAAACATGACAATTACATTACAATATATTAAGCAATACACGGTCAAGTCAGTGATGATAGTCTGTTTCTGTTTACATGGAAGATTTCCAACAACGACAAACTCGTGCATATAAGAAACTGGAAACGAAAATCGCATCGCAGCTCATGATGTCACACATGACGACGCGACAGTGAATTATTAACTATGGGAAGCCGTTGGTATAAACCAATGGCTTCTGCTACCAATTATAGACATTTAAAAACATTTATGGAGATCTCATAGTTTATTTTGTTCAGGTTAGGTTTCAACTGCTTTATGTATATAGCTTCAAGAATTTTTAGTTTTTGTTTATTGTTTTCATGTTTAAGTATAGTTGTATTTTCAACGAGGATTTTCCGGAACTGTGTATGCGGCCAGGCATGTTGCTTTAAATGCCTAAAAATATTAGAATTATCGTTCAAATGTAGTGTCAAGCGTCGTGAAAGCGAGTTTGTGGTGTGACCAAAATAAATAATATTTAATTCGTTGGAGATACAATCTTCCAACGTAAACTTGAATTTGTAAACAGTGTGTTTTATTTTTTTGTATTTTTTACAAATCGCTAACAGAGGGAGAAAAATCATTGCGAAGAATTGAGTTGGATATTCTAGATTTAGTATAGGGCGAAAGAAATCATCCAGTACCTTAAATCTCTTTTAAAAAACAAAAAAAACGGGGATTAATAAGTTAAACGGAGAGTGCTCAATACACTAAGTAAAGTAATTTTATATATATATATATATATATATATATATATATATATATATATATATATATATATATATATATATATATATATGTAGCATTTATATATATATATATATATATATATATATATAGATCCAGACAAACCTACCTAGGTTTCACCTAAACGGATCGTCAGGGAAAGTTTGTATCTAGGTCTGCTCTACGGTTGTATTGAGCTCTTTTTGTTAGTTAGTTGTTACTCGTATCGGTGTTTTTCTTTGGGCTTCAGACCTGCATCTGTGCGATTTTTTTTTGTCGGCAGAAGTTCATGTTTGTAGCTCTTTCTTTTTTAAAACCTTTTTTCCCTCGAGATTGATTTGATTAGCAAATCAAAAATTCGAGGGTTTTTCGAAACGAGTCTAGTATATATATATATATATATATATATATATATATATATATATATATATATATATATATATATATATATATGTAGAGCATTTATTTCTTGAATTGAAAGAAATTCAGATTACCAACACACAAACAGAAAATGTCTCACATCGAGAATATTTAACATTGAACATGAGGAAAAATGAATTATTTTTAATAATAATTGGAAGTCTCCACTTTTACCTGAAGACGGTCGCGACACCAGAAACACGTATCGTAAAATTATGCAAAACAAAGCATAATATTTTTTATAAATAAATCCACATTACAACCAAAAACGTTTGCGGCACCTCTCTTCTCTTCTTTTTAATATACATACTTTTCTCTCGTTTTATATATATCTCTTTTATATTTATATATATATATATATATATATATATATATATTTATGTATGTGCACGTGTATGTATGTATATGTATGTGAAAAGTGTGTGTATATGGATATAGGTGATTTATATATATATATATATATATATATATATATATATATATATATATATATATATATATATATATCTACGTATGTATGTATGTGATTGTGTATATATGTATGTGTAATTATTTGTATATTATATGCGTAGTACATATTAGAAATCGCTCAGTATCAGAGATAGAGCTAACATATTGAACCAGATATATATATATATATATATATATATATATATATATATATATATATATATGTGTGTGTGTGTGTGTGTGTGTGTGTGTGTGTGTGTGTGTGTATGTGTGTATTTGTGTGGGTATGTGGATACATGTGTGTGTACATGGGTATCTGCATGTGTGTATATGGGTACACGCCTATGTGTATGTATATACGTGTATATGTTATTGTGTATGTGTGTATTCGCATGTGCTTTTGAACATAAAAATATAGGTCCTTGCTAGATTAGATAATCGTTATATTTATTTTTTATTTTTTATATGTTTACATTTGATTTGTAAACTGTAGTCGATATTAATTTTGTCAAATTTTCTCAATTACATCGGCCCTTTCAGTAAATGTCGTTCAATTTTAGTTTCCTCCGCCACATCTCTCTCCCCCACCTCTTCTTTCCTTTCCTCTCCCTCTCTCTTATTCTGATATTTAAGATTAGATGGTCTATGGTGTGTGTATATCACTACTAAATGTATCTTTAATGTATTAGTCATCCGACAACATTCATATTTCCCCCGTCCACTCACCTCTATAAAACTTCTCACTGTTAAGTTTTAATCTCCCACCTTCTCTCATCTGTTACCCCTCTCTTTAGCTCTAATATTCGCCCCACACTCTCATACTTACACTCTCTCTAAATTCTATTTTTATTTCCGGAGTTGTTTTTTTTTTTTTTTTTTGAATTTGTAGGTCTGATGAATTGGATCGTATTTACGATTCCAGTGGTATAAATTATTATGGCCATGGAATATTAGTGTTTAAGCCTTTTATTATATTTTTATATATATATATATATATATATATATATATATATATATATATATATATATATACGCAGTGATGCATCGTATTTTAATGGACTTTCTGTTTGTTTAAAACAGTATTATTCTTGTCTACTGAAAAAATTAATAATAAAATGTGCCATCCTTTATATATATATATATATATATATATATATATATATATATATATATATATATATACATGTCTGTGAAACGCATACGTATGTGCTTGTGTGTGTAGAAAATGTTTTGTTTAATCCTTGGAATTAATTTTGAGCAAAGTATTTTGCATACTTTTATTTGTGAGGGTCTCTTTTCGAAAAGCGGGAATTTAATAAATATCCAAAAATTTGTACAATCATGCGACTTCAATTCGTCTCTTTAAAGTCTGTTATTATATAAATCTTTTTATAGTTTGTTCTTTTTTACAATATAACTCTTGCTTGTCCCAGGGAAAATAAACTAATATCTGAATATTTTATTGATCACTAAACGTATTTTTTTGTGAAACAGATTTACTTTCCGCAATATTCAAGACCTATCCGATAAAACAGGTGTGGAATATTTTCATTTTCTGAATCAGGCAATTAATTTCCCTCTGCCTTTATCAATTTTTTACAGAATCAATGAAAGGAAAGATACAATTTTAATTAAGTAAACTAGTAACAAATTAAGTGAACTGTTTAAAACTCAATCTGAGTAAATGCATTTTATTATATTAAATTTTCAATAAAATTAGGGATTTGTAATTACATAGAATTATAAAGCAATATGCCCAATGTAATTTTTCTTATTGTTTTTTTGTGAAGCAATAGATATCTTCAAAGTCTACTTGGAATAATAAAATGCTAACATTTATTTCGTAGACATTTTTGTGCATATATATATGGAAGTTAAGTTATACATATCTCCACACCAGTCTAATAAGAGGTACACGAATAACAACGTACAAAAAAGGCTTAGTTACGCATTTCTCGTCTTCTCCTCAGAAACTACTATTGCAATCTGGAATAATTAAAAGAATAAACTAAAATAAATAAATCAGTTTAGTTATACATCTGTATTAAGCTGACGATAAGTATCAAGTGCCAAGCTCAGCGTTCATGTATCTTTAACGCCGACTTTAAAAAAATTATTGTCGGCGTTTATATTTAATCCTCGCATAAAAAATTAATTGTCGGCAAATATTTAAACGGGTAGGATTAATGATCGAGTCTATTTCTAATGTATTAAGATAAGATCTCAAGTACCGCCTCGCATACAATATATATATTATCGACAAATAAATAATTAGATTATTAACAGAGATGTCTGTATCTGTAGAACTTTACATAGAAAAAAAAAGGTGTTTTCCAAATTTATGGATTAAACGGGTAGGATTAATGATCGAGTCTTGTGAGTCGGTATTGTTAAGATCTCCAAGTACCGCCATTTAATATCGCTTGAATTCTCATGCTTTAGCACACCTTAAAACTATATATATATATATATATATATATATATATATATATATATATATATATATAAACAGGAAGATTATTAACAGAGATGTCTGTATCTGTGAACAATTTTATATAGAACCTGTATAAAAATGAGTGTTTTGAGGAAAATTTATTTCTGTGTACAGACATTAGAGATGGAATTTTGTTCTTGTTTTTTACTCCTCGGTAATAAGAGGACAACGAAAATATAGATGTAATCCGAAAAAATGCTATGAGAAATGTGTTATTGTTTTGGAACGTGCGGTCGCAACGCTGAGTTTGAATTTTAAATTTTAAGGTTTTGCGTTTTTTGCACAAATATAGTAATAAGAGAATGCTTTTTTACTGGTAGGTTTTCCGTCAATGTGGCATGAACTATATTGTTCAAAAATATTCACACACATTTCTAATAGATAAAAATGTGTGACCTGTACTGGCGAGAATATTTTTTTTGTATTTCTTTAAGCCACGTTTTACCAGGGACCACTTCAGCTACTCTATCAGATCATTTTCCAATCAAATCCAGTGTCTCAACTGGAATTCTTGTATCTTCTCTTTTTCTTTGATTTCCGCTTTATGATCCTTATATATTGATAGTTCCTTGAAGATCGTTAAAGATACATTAGAGTCAGCAGGATCTGCCAAGTCAATAGGAAATCACATTGTGTTTTTGTTCTATGAGCTATTACCTTCGATTGTTCTGTCTGTATTGTAAAGTCCTATAAAATTGTTACAGGTTTTATGTCTGTAACCTGATTTGTGTGGTGTTCATACTAATTCCTAGTCTCTTCCTTAGCATCAATGTTATCTATTTCGCAGTGCATCTCCCTGCCATGCGAGTTATATATTCCGTGGATACTAATAATGTTCAACATTATACAACATGATCAATTGTTTCAGGATATTCATCTGCACAAATTTCAGTATTTTTGCTTGGTTATTTCAAGTTAGCAAGCATTTGTCTTGTGCATTAATAATAAAACTTTCCTTTTCAATACTTACTCCTGCACTACGCAATTTATTTTTTTCGTTAGAACACAAAACTTTTCATATAGTCTTGACCTCTGTATGACCTTGATTGTTAGAATTTAATTTATTATTTCAATTATATATTTCCGCTTGATCTTCCTGGTTTTTCGTGTGGAAACACTTTAATTTCTTGAAATCTCATCTTGTATCGATAATTCAAATCTGATTACCACAGTTTTTTCAATAAACATTTATTTACACGCAGATTCATTTTGTCTGCTGTTTAGTCTTCCATTGTCTTGACATTAAGTTTTCCAGTAATTGTTAATTCTCTTGCATACATGGCCTTATTTCCTTCCCTATTATAAAGCATTTGCATATATGTCATTTTTTTATTTATTTTTTTATTATTATTGAGTGAGGTTGCAATGCATTAACGAAGTTACGTTATATTTACGTAAACTTGTTTGGGCATTGCGCCCTCATGCAATTTTAAAATCTGCTGCAAATCTTCTAGGCGATCTTATTGTTTTAGTTGCTGAATGCTACCATAATACGTGGTATTACAATGAGTTCTGCTGGCTCTTGCTGAACTGCAAGTCATAGATAATATTCAAGGATGTTGTTCTCTGGGGAGTTAGCCAGCCAGATATAATAGTTGATGTCGTCGCAGATATTGTCTGACAGCATGGTGAAGATTTCAGTTGTCAGATATAATTTCATCCAACAGGCATCCTTATTACTCAGTACAGCACTATCTCTTCAATGCGCCTGGTGTTAGCCACCAGATGGGTTTGAGTCCCTACGGGAAGAAGAATGGTGGAATAACGTCGCCATTACTAAAAATCACTAGAATACTAGATATCATAACTATCATCTTCATAATCACCATTAGACTCATTCAGCTCTTCCCGAATCCTCCGCACCATCCTAAGATTGACACTCAAAGACTCTGAAATGCTCGTATGCCAAGCAGTACAGCAAGCCGTTCCCAAATTTCTGTTGGAATGAATTGCGTCATAGTGCTTCTTTACTCTCAGACGTTTGCTCAGCTCCATCTGCTAGACTGTGAGATTAAAATCAAAAACAAACACGCATGTGCGAAATTAAAAATATAAAATGTCGACGATTCACCCATTGCATCATACATATATATATATATATATATATATATATATATATATATATATATATATATATATATATATATATATATATATATATATATACATACTACCCAATAAATACATTATATAGTCAGCGGTGTTACGATGAACACTTCAATAAATGCAAACCAGGATTGACCCTACTATACTAATCGCCAAAAACGCGCATGCACGTACAAATATTCATACAACTTAGCATATATATATATATATATATATATATATATATATATGCATGTATATACACACAGATATATGTGTATGTGTGTGTGTACTTTTTTTATATATATCAGAGAGTAAAAATATTTAGAAAAATACTCTATGTATAAGAAATACTTAAAACTTATCTACAAATATATGCATATGTATTATCCTAGATAACATATCCTTTTGCAATAATATTCCCATCGACTTCTGGAGGGAACCGTTTAAGATTTTTATTGAGAATTTTGCTAATGCGATGTCTTCTTCGGTAAACGTAATCGATGATTTTGTCAAATCTCGGGTATATCATGTAAAACCCCGATGTACTTGGTAGATACCTGCCTTTTCCTGCCGTTGTAGCCCACAGGAATCACTTATTCCGGCTGTACTCACGTGATAGTTATAGTCACAAGAAACACATCTTTGTGCCCACTCTTAATATTTGTAAAGTCTTTCCTCGGTGACAGATTGATTCTTGTGACAACGTGCGGCTAACTCTCCTCTTCTGAAAGAATAATCCTTTGCTCGTAAATTAGTTTTCAATTCTCATCTTGACTTACCTAGACTAGATTTTTTTCTTTCCATTTAGCACTGAGTGTGATTTTTCTGTAATTTGCATATAACACCGTTCACATTTTATGCTATAATCTCTAAACCGTATCTCCACAAAGCATGTGGACTTGACGGTATCCATGCAAAAGTACAAAAGTGATGAGCACCTGATTTCTCTGTGGTTCTCTGTAAAATAGACAATGAATGCCTTTTTGATTCTTGCTTTCCCGCTTGTTGGAAATACTCTTGTGTAATTCCTGTTTTTAACAACTCAAGCGTACAATCTGTTCCTTCTATCAGCCTAATAGTCGTCTAACTCTTTTTAGCAATGTGCTCAGAGCTCTAATAAATCTGGTTAATGAATCTCTGACTTGGTTAAACATCTCATCTCCCAGTCTTATAATATGGCTTTTACTTCTATAGGGTAACTGGTGATATGTTGACGGTTGTACCTTAAAGAATCTCTCGAGTTCTACATGAGGATTTTGTATTAGATATATCGAAGGTGATTCGCGGGCTGAATGCTTATGTTATTTTTGATTTGATCTAGTCTCTCCTGTCGAATCTCGCAATGAAGATGATATTAAATGGCTACTCTTGTAGATCTTTACAATATCGTCTCACAGTTCTCGATTGTTGGAACTACATACTTCCAAACTTTCATCACCGACCTTTCCGATATCAATATTTCACGAATCAGTAACTATGCTGAGTATACAACTATTTATTCCCTTCTTAATGATAACTTTGATAAGGTCAAATTGGCACCTGATCTAACAATCTGTTGTTAACTATTTAAGTAACGGCGTGTTAAATTTAACGCACACAAAACGATATTACTCTCTTTAGTTAGAGAATATTTCATACCTTTAATCAGAAAGTCAAGTTCTAAATTGCAGGAGATAAAATCGTTGTGCCTTAGCAGTGATATGAAATCGAAATTATTATGCTGAATCAAATGCTATATTTGCTGCTAAGATAGTCGATTTACTGTTTCGGTTTCAGGTTCATTTACTTCTCCACTAGTCTAACATAGATTCCCTGTAACTATTTTAATGTTAACGTTTCAAATGAGTTTTCCTCTTTGGTAGGTCTACTTCATGAATTTAAATGCAATACTAAATTGTCAGCTACGTCTCATCATTTTACATTTGATATTGCTTGGTATAAGCGTAAGTTCTATCCTAGAATTTTCTTCATTCCCGTTTGTCTCTTGTGAATCTTTCTTCCGGTTTCTTGATTTTAAGAAAACTTTGATATTCAAAAATTCAAATACAATGTTAATTATCCACTCCTGCCACCCAGAAATATTTTTTATTGTTCTCTTGCTTCCATAATATTTTTCACTATCAGCAATACACTTGTGTCTCAATGACTTCGTTGCTTTGATTGAGGTTAAATAATTAAACAAATTTATTTCAGAATTATTTCAATCCTCCCGAATCCCCTCAGAAATTATTATTCTGTGCACGATTAACCTATGCATTTTTTATTCATATTTAATGGATTATTTTATATAGTAATTTACAATGCATAACTATCTTGTATAAGTTCACATAAACGTTGTAATAACAATAAATTCATATATGTGCAGAACAAAAACACACCCGCACTGAACTGATTCTTCGAACGCATGCGCACGTCGTTTACGAACGTGCCGGGGGAATATTGCTGAACGTGAAGTTTAAAATTAGTTCCGGCTGTTTGTCCTACGGTTTCCTTATTGATCTATCTTGCCGCAGTTAATAGCAGGCTTTGGTTAACGGCAGGTTGCATGGGATTCCATGTTATTAATGGAGACCATAGTTCGACACCAACAGTACCCATTCCTCAAACACTTCCACGTATCTAGCTTTGCTTATAAGCATGCAGGGAATTTCGAATGTAAAGATATCTGATATGTAAAGATGAGCTTTGACTTATGAAAATGTATTCGCTGTCTCACATGCACGCAGACATGAAGACACTTAAATATACGAATCATGTCACTTCGCAAAAAATTATCGATACATATCTTTCATATAAATAAATGTAAATGACAGTGCCTCACCCTTTTTCATCTTTACTCCTAGAGGCCATAGCCTACCATTTTGCAATCAGGTCGACTCCGTGAGCAAATTAAAAACATTCTGCGCTGGATCTGGATCAGCGATCCTGGAATTTTCGATTCCCAAATTTTCAGTACTGCGATTGTTTCCGGTGGTAATTCATGTGATTTTTTGTGATACTTTTTTGTACAACAATTTTTATATCTTGGGAATAAATTTGGGAATAATTGAAATTAATTTCGAAATCCAGTGACAGTCACCCATGACAGACAAATAAATGCCTGTACGGAAAATATGGACCTTCAATATTTTTTGCAATACTTAAATGTAGCGATCAATCTTGCGTTCTTCTGTAGTTTATTGTTGCTTATCATATATGGCAGCAATATGCCTCGCAAAAAGAAAAATCCGCCAACAGATGAGCATACTGCAATCAAAAGAGCCAAAGCTGCAACAAGAAAAAGAACGTACTGTGGAAATGAATACTCAGATCAAACGGCAGCCAAAATAACTTAATAAATGCTGAGAATATGCAAATACTTAACTCTCAAACTCCTGAACAAGCAGACGGCCCGATCAAAAGAGCTCCATAGAACCCATCTTAAATGCCGCTCAATAGGGCGGTTTTTAAGCTAGTTAAGTATATTTTCCTATGCGTAACAAACATATGATTAGTTACTAGTACTACCTTCGAAAAATTAACGGTTTTGTTGCAGGTATAATCCTTTTGTTAGTTAAAGATTTTAAAGGCAACTCCCAGTAAAAATTCAAACAATGACGGCGTGGAAATAAAGAGTGATGTTATCATCAGTCGGTTGTATTAATCCTAGTAGCCATAAAAAAGCAAATTTGGAGAGATAAAGGTGAAAAGGTTAATGGATACAACCAGTTAATAAGAAAGCAGTTTATAACAAGCTGATGTAACGAATATGCATAAACCTGGGTTCCCCCTCACAGTAATATGATTGGATGGTGTCAGCCATAAATACAGACTGATTTGGAAGTATAAGGGGAGGCCTATTGTCTTCGACTATTGCCTACGTCTATTGCCTACCCTACCATTACGGTTACAGTAGCCAACAACCACTTTGCTACTTCTAACAAATATATCCCTTTCCGGGACATATCACCAACAAATAAGGAAGAAATATACACATTTAGATGTTATATAATATCTACGTACTTAAAATATAAAACTGTATAAAACTTTCAGGACAATAAAATGAATCCTGTTTGTCAGCGCTTCATTTTGGAGAGGTTAACGCATGCGTCTATGTACAACGACGAACCGAGGAGAAAAGTGCCTAGCCTCGTGACCAATGTCCGGTAGGAGGAAAGAGGGGAAGACACGGTCTTCATGCTTAATTTTAAACGCTTCCACGAGCGATTCTGATTGGCTCCGCAGGAGCCGACATAATTTCTATTTTTAGAGACGGAAATAAGATTGACATGCCGATTTTAATTTCCGCTAAACTTCACTTTGAATTTTCTGGTGTATCATAATATTTGAATTTTCTGGTGTATCATAATATTTAATACATAAACTCACACTGAGTTCTTTCAATACAGAATAACCGTGGAAATATCCTTCTTGCATTATGAAATACTTGATCTTTACAACTTTAACCAAATATTGCAATAACATCCATAAGTATGAAAGCTGCTGGGCACTTCGACGTGATATGATTTAACATGCATTTCTCGCTATATCAGTTATGAATGAGTAGTGTGTTCGATCTTCAAAGGATGTTCCATACTTTCGGCCTTTTGCCCCATCTAAGCCATGCTTACAAAATCGTTTTGGGCACCTCGTCGTGGTGTAATTGTTAACAATTGTGTCTCGCTAGGTCAGTTACGACTAATTAATTAGTTTGATCTTCGATGTGTGCTCAACGCTTCCGGACTTATGCCGCATCTAAGCTAGAAAAGTATAAAAGCACGTTATTAGTTAAAGAAGAGGCTACTAAGGAAAAGACTTAAAATTGACCAAGATTTTTACCATTTCACTGAAGTGGAAGTTAAACAGCTAAATGTCGGGGTATCACATCTGTGATATATTTTTCCTCACGATCAAATCGAAATACACCAGTAGTTATAGTCAGAGCGTAATAAGCTGAGGAACAAGCGGAAGTACAAATTTGATGTGCGTTTCCGTGAATGACTGCCAGAATATAAGCTTCAAATAAAACATCGCATTTTTAACCAAAAATAAAAGCAAATTGGTATGTAAAGTAAGATATTTTATAAACAAATCAAACAGTAAATAAGATTAGTATCTTTCAACAGATGAGCGAAAAGCGTCAATACAAATGTAGAATATTCGATGATAACTTCATACAAAATTTTACGGGATTTTAGATGTTAATTAAACTCCGCATTCTTCAAGAAATTCCTGTAAATTCTGAAATGTCTTGGTCTATTATTTTCATTATTTAAATTCGCACTATTGTGTTTATATTTGTCATCGCAACGTTTCAACCGTTGTTACCGCCTTCCTTCATCAGGTGTATATGGATTAGAGTAACATTCATGGAATTCCGAAATGGACTCTTTATTTAATCTACGGTGGTAATCCGTTTTCGTTCCGCTGCCCATATCTAGGGATATCTCGTCTAGTTCTTATTTTAGTAGGCTTACGGCCATATCACGTTGAAACATCGGTTCCCGTATGATCACCGAAATTAAGCAATGTCGAGACAATTCAGTAACTAGATGAGTGATACCAGGCGCAATTACACAGTCCAATTACACATCGCCCTCTCCATGGATTTTGCTCACCAAATTCATGAAGCACCGCTTTAATCTACGAAGCTATTTTCTTGCTTCTCTTCTCATTCATGTCCATAATATAGCCCCAAATCAAACCACTGGTGAATTGTTATGACGACATGGAAATTTTATTGAAGTTGATCCGCGATTTTTACTTCACCATTTTGAATTCATATCGCCCTTTGACCCGTAGATCTAGAGTATTGCCTACACTATTTAATCCGTAGAGTCAGAAGAACTGAGTTATATCTTTTCCCAACGGTAATAGTCTAAAAGCGAGCGCAACGAATTTAGTGGAAAATTAAACCCATTTTTCATAAGTCCCTTTCTGCGTCGATAACCGTTAAGCTAGCCACGCGAACTTAGACGCTATATACGAAAGTTTTCATTCTACTGCAAAAATATTAACTAATGAGAGCTTAAATCGCTACGTACATTATATGTGAGATATACAAATACCCATTTCCGAGATATATATTTGAGTTAAGCATTTATGATTAACATTAAAAAAAAAATTCTGATGTTTACAGAACTTTGTGAAGAGCATCCTTACCTATTTCAGAAGCCTCTTTCATGAAATAATTTTACATTAACATTTCATTTAAAGGAATTCCTTTCCATAACACACACTGATAATGAATAGAATTGTATATGTAAGCGATGAAGAAAATAATCAAATATATACGTTTATTTTCCTTGCTGTATTCGTAATTGTATATACGAACATAAACTGTAGTGTTACTTAGTACAAGAGACGCAAATGTATGATTAATAGGCGTTGTTCTTACTGTATTTAAATTAATAGACAAACAATCGTAGCAGTAAAATGTTCGTAACACGAGCATGAAATAAAAATGACAATAGATCAATATTTTCGTACCCTCACGTATGTTTTATTGGATGAATTTTGCTCAGGAAAATATCAATGCCAATGCATGATATACTATCAACGTTATTCATATTAAACAATGAATTAAATGTACTGTGTACAATTTATTTTTCATTTTGAGGCTGTAGACTTAAATATGTAAAAAAATAAAGACAGAGACTTGCACACAACACACACACACACACACACACACACACATATATATATATATATATATATATATATATATATATATGTGTGTGAAAAGTGATAACAAGATTAGAAATCTTCGTGTTCTTTCTGTTTATTTTAATATGCTTATATATATATATATATATATATATATATATATATATTTATCTCTCATTTATCTATCAGTATATATATATATATATATATATATATATATATATATATATATATATATATATATGAAGCAATCGGACGTCTAGCCACACTGAAGAGTTGTGATACAGCGAAACAGTCTGTCTGTGAATGACAATATATACGCTCGCAGGAAATCAGTTTGAGATCTATTGAGAAAAGACTAATTTTTATAAAAAGTGGCAGCTACTGCTATCAACGCATGGCTCTAAAACTGACTTGAGCTCTATGTGTCACTGGAGAATTTCATATAGAAAAACGTTAAAAGTTTCCTTTCTCTCCCGCTGTGCGACGTTACCCTAGGTATAGGATCTCTGACTGATGCTAAATCGGTCGGGTTTCGGTCCCTACTTGAAGCAATCACTCTAGCCACACAGAAAAGTTGTGATACATTAGAATACTCTTTGTGGCCGATCGGTAAAAAAAAAAAAAACGAATCAGACGCTGGTTCCTCTTGAAAAGGCTCGAGAAATTGGCCGGAGACACCACAGCTTTTAAATTTGTGAAGAAGACCATCATACAAAACCCTGAGATGTCCAAAGCAACATTCTTAGCCTCACAATTCATACCGGGAAACTTCATCACGTGAGCTGTTAGGAGAACACAAATTATATAAAAAATGTTACTGATCTTAACATTGATCTATTCATCCGGAGTATATAATGTAAACAATTGAACCTGAAAACATATTTTGTATAAAATTTCAGTGGCTTGAATTATTTTGTTTTCTACATATATTATGGAATTGTATGACCAAATCCTTAATGGTAGCCCAGTATCCAATGTATTACATTCTCGATATATACACATTTTTCTTGTTCCTAGCGAACTGAAATATCATGTTAATAAAACTCTGACAAATGTATCACAGTATGCTCTTATTTATATAAAAGGCAATTATTATAAAAAGGAATGACTAAATAATCATGCCGTGAAATGTTAAGTATCCATGAATAGATATTTCCCGTTATGTGGAATGATGAGACGAATTGGAAAGCTAATAAACAACTTGTTTCAACAACGTGTTTTAGTTTCGGCTTCATCAGGTCGGAATAAAAGACGACACGCTATATGAAGAAATACTTCGGGATTTTAGAGGATAATAGATGCAATACAGTCTATTATTTTATCAGATTCGATGAGCAGAAACCAAAAAGTCTTTGACTGCTCATATATATATATATATATATATATATATATATATATATTACAGGTATTAGTGTCTATTGGATTTTAAATCAGATCAATCCGAGTGATATACGGCATTGTACTACTATTATGTTTCGATGATAATTGATAATGTATGATTGTAGTCCTAGTTTTATCGTCAAGACCTGTGAGGTTAGGGCACTCTCAATGCATTTTCTTCTTAGCGAATACGATTCTGTTCTGACCAGACTGACATTAATTAAGTCGAAATGGTGGTCAGATGCATCGAAATGGTGACCAGATGCATTGCAATTGTGGTCAGATGCATCGATATTGTGGTCAGATGTATTGCAATTGTGGTCAGATGCATCGAAATGGTTGTCAGATGCATCGAAATGGTTGTCAGATGCATTGAAATTGTGATCAAATGTACCACCAGTTCGTTTAAATCGTTACGCCGAAGATCACTCCGGTGCTATTATAGGATTTATTTTAGTTTTCTGGGTTTATCAGTAACGCACCTCATTGAGAATTTCGTACAGCCTCTTCTGTATATTCCTCTACTACTGTTGCTGATATCTCGTTTGCTGCTAACTACATATCTTATTGTTTTAGAGGTGGTACTGATGGATTTTTGGTTATGACTGGATAAGTTATTTTCGATAGCACTTGTTATGAATCTATGATTATATGACTACATTTATTATGGTTTGGGGATATATATTATTTTTGTATTTTTATGCGTTTTTTTTTCTTTTTGGATTTTGTAATCTTTGCTTTTTGCACTGTGCAGGAAATAATTTGTGTATTGTAGGATTTTTAAATATTTCACAGTCAATATCGAATTTTCCACCATCATTTTTAAGTTTATATTTTCCTTTAAAGTTTAATAGATTTTTGTCTGTGTAATTATTCCCAAAAGCAGCCATGTATTGTTTTGTGTTCTGTATTCGCATTTATATATTTTGAATAATACTTTTTCATTTTTGCAAACGATTTATCAATCGTTTTTCTGCGAGTGTATGAGATAGATAAGTTTTATTTCGAAAAATAATTCTTCACTAGGCATTTACTTACTAGAACATAAACAAAACGAATCAGTTGTACTTTTGTGTATTTTTATAAACCTTTTTTCTTCCCTGATGTCATTTCGGTGCACAGAATTTGAAAATCGGTTTTCAATCTAATCTTTATTCTCTGAATCAAGTAGCAACAACTTGCGCACACAAAAAAAATGATTATTCTTTCAACCGAAAAAAATAATCGATAACCTTTTAACCGTCTCCCCACCTATTTTCTCAGAATTTGTATTCATTTGTTATTTTGTTTCAGTTAAATGTATGCATTATTATCTACATATGTTGTAACTTAAGTGAAGAGCTGAGAGTGTTCCAAGTGTAAAGTGCTTTGGAAATTTAAAAAAAGAAGATAATGTCATATCTTTCATTCAAAAACAACAAAAAAATTAAGTCGATCAAGTTTGATGAGACAGGAATTATGTTTCGATTTAGACTGAAGATTTTTTTTAAAAGTAATTACATGACATAGACACTCTTGTATATATTTTAAACCAGATAGCTTATAATGTACACAACACATTATACGATTTCATTTGTTTCAATGACCGCAGATTGAACAATTTCTCAAAATCTTTACGATTTGAAAATTACAATAACTTTGTCATTTTAACAAATAAAACTGGCACTGAAATGCTTATGTCTGACTTAGATTATATTGTATGGTTTCTAGTCGATATATTCTGTTTTGTAACTCATCTCGTTTATCAGGTAATTATTGTCGTATTCTATTTGGAGGCTACGTTGCCTGTAAACTTTTCCAGGTCTCTTTCGATAGGAATCTATCCCAAAAATTGTATTTAAACGGTTGCAGATAACTAGAGAGATCATAGGAAACATAATGAGTAAAACTTTTCATTCTTTGAAAATAATACAATGGCGTCAAATACACTTCACCAAATGCCATTGATTTAATGATTACCAACCATTTCAGGACTATTTAAAGCCAAAACTTATTTTGGATTCAAGAATAATTGTTTATATTTCGAGTATGCATTGCATTAAGATTTTCATTTTGGAAATAACTATGATTTTTCTCGATACAAGTTCTACTTTTAACATATCGATATTGGAAGAAGAGAGAAATTCTTATTTTCTCATGGTTTTTTCTGCTTGAGCTAATGTAAAGAACTCGATTGGAAATCGAAAATGACTCCCTTTTTCTAATTCCGAGCAGTTGTCCATTACACCACAGCCCAAACGGAATGTTTAATGAAGAATATTACTTTTGAAAATTTTGTTAACAGAAGATGCAAGTTGGGGTGTCCCAACAGCAGTTTTCCACATGTTCGTCAATTTTTTCTCCTGTTGTAGTCAAAAATGTTCTCCAGTCATCATCTAGTCTGTTATTAGTCACTGAACTATGCAGGTTTCCAGTGTGTATGATACGTGTCTTAGATGCTCTGGTACACTTCACCAGTGATGTTTTAACCCTGTATCATTGGGGTTTCGAGTCTTGCAACGACATAACTCTTCTTCACGCTGACTCAATCGATATTAATCCAATATACCGTTAGTTACAACTCTTTTCATAATGGAGGGCTAACCTGACCGTCTTCATCAAAAGAACTACTAGAAATCCAATTGTGACCAATTTCCGGTTTCTGTTTACTAACCTCTTCTATAAAAAGGAAGGAAAAGCAGAGATAGTTTTCTCAGTAAATAAAGTGACACTCACTACTTGTACTGGTTAGAAATGATCGTTCGATTTGCTTCTCATTATGCAGGAGACTAGTAAACAACTACATAAACTAATATGTATACCATATTAAACTATTTTTAAACGTAGTAATACTCATGACTCAAACAAAACTAATTGCAAAATACACCCTGAAAATAATTAACAAAAGTAATAGCTGCCTGTCTGCCCGTCTGTCTATCTCGCTCTCTCCCTCTATCTCTTTGTTTAAAATAATTAAGCAATCACCACTATAAATTCAGCTGTGAAACAAAAGACACTCTCTGTATCTCTGTCTCTCGCTCTCTATATGTGTTTAAAATAAATGTTGCGTAGATAAATAAATAAAATCTCTTTTTATCCCGACGAAATCAAGTAAAAGAAATCGATCCATCAAGTTAATTATATCCCATTGGGATGTGCGTATGACGTAATGGATAGCAGAGAAATCCCATTGTTATAAAGGTGATAAGCATATGCTGTTAAATGTATATTAAATTATATTATTCTTGCGTTCCTTAATTATATAGGTGATTATGGTTCTCTCCAAATTTCTATCTCATGCGGCTCTGAGCAAATTTGCTCCTTTTGTTAAGCACCGCCTGTTCCGTTATCCATTCACATAGGATCGTCATTTTATTGGATCAATGCGTTCCTCAATCTCTCTTGCCCTCAATATGCACTGTGAGTGTTAAGATTTCCAAACCTCCTTCCTCATCATGTATCGCCTAAATGAACTTAACGGAGCTGAAAGGAATTGGAAATCGGCTTTTCCAATTTACCCTCCCTAACCAACATCCATACAGCTGCCGCACATCGCCAGGCATTTTCGTTGCAAACATAAACTATAATTAAAAGACAGTGTATCTCTTCGTCGAAAATCTCTGTGGATATGTCGGTGGATAGTGGCATGGAATTAAAAATTATTGGTCCGAGTTAGTGATATATTCATCTTCGTTGCAGTTAATTACGCAGAAATATACGTAGAGAAACACAAGATTGCTCACCTCCTCAAAATATGGGTTAAAAAGTACAAGTTGTATTTGAAATAAAAATAATTGTTACCCTCATGAATCGTTAGGAAGACAACTGTACACCGGAGATAAAATGTGACTAAAGCTGAGACGTCAGATCAGGATCAATGATATTGCAGAATCTTTGGATTTTATCAAGGATTTCTAGATATATGGTGGCAGCACTAGAACATATGCGGTGACAATATTCTAATCATGGTTTTAAAGATATGTAAGGTCGAGTCAAGAAAGAAAAATTGTCAAACATGGCTGAGTGAGCGAACATTGTTAGCATCTGATATAGTAATTGATTCAATATAATCGTTCCACTTCATAACAGCCGAAAAGTTAAGCTCAGAAATCGCCACGAGTCAGTCTACTGTAGGTTAGCATCAGCCATGTTGTTGGAAGGCAGAAATGGGTCTCTCAAATAAGTTAGAGAAAGCAGTTTTAATTTGGAAGCGATAAAATTAACAATCATTTGCCCCAGGTAACAATAGACAGAATGTCGTTTTTTCATCAGGTGTCAATTTCACCTCAACGGACGAATAAAACTAAGTATTATTACTAATGTAAATTATTGGGTTATCAGCATAAATAGGAAGTTCAAAGCTAATGTCATCCGAAATTTAGTGAAAATTAAAAAGCTAGTAAGATCAAGGATAGAATCCGGGGGAACATCTGTATTAGTGGAGAAAGGTCTAGAATATTGGCCATTGAGGATAACTTTTATTTTATGATTTGATAAAAAAACCCCGGATGAGTTCGAAAAAAAGAACTGAATGTAAAATTTATTAGAAAACAAAGAATCATTCTTACAATATAAAATATATTGATAATCCGTAAGAAAGAAGTCAACGGTTGAAAATTAATCTCAAAATTTTTCCTGTAATTAGTACTCAATCGGAGTTTCTGGCTCGCATATATAAAGTCTACTATAAAAAAAAAATCTAAAATTTTTCATATAAAGACAACGAAACGTGTGGTGGCGCGAGTTTTTTTCAGTATTGATATCGAAATATTCATTTAAATGAATTGTTGCGAAGACCAAGTAATATTTAATTATTTGCAAAGAAAATTTGACATTACTATGGAATCATATATTTGTTTACAGTATAATGATATGAAAAAACTTGACTTGCGTGATATAATATCAAATTAAGAATAAGTAAATATTTATGAAAAAGTCTTATCAGGTAAAAATCCGCATGCATATTTATGTTACGAATATAAGTATATCGACGTGTAAAAATAACTAATACTACAAAACACAGAAAAATATATATATATATATATATATATATATATATATATATATATATATATATATATATATATGCGTGGTATTTATTGTCAAGTGATCAATATCAGTGATAGACCTAGCATATTCAGTTGTATGGATGTGAGTTTGTAACACAGGCTTTTGCGTTCATCAGACAAAATGAGGATTTTTTGAAATATATATATATATATATATATATATATATATATATATATATATATATATTTGTGTGTGTGTGTGTGTGTGTGTGTATGTAAAATGCTTTTACTATGCATATACACATAAAGACACAACTGCATCAGGAAATGTACGTTTACCTTAATCTTGCTGCTGACTAATGATAAATACGTTTTAATGATTTTATTAACTCTATTTTAGACATTCACACGTACAGACGCGCGTGCACACACGGACATATATATATATAGTAGGGGCCAGTGATGTATGGGTATTGATTTCAATGTACACTTTTATATTTACTTACGCTCTATCCTTGATATTGAGCATTTTACCCTTTAAATATAGCACACCTTCAAACAGTAATTATATATATATATATATATATATATATATATATATATGTGTGTGTGTGTGTGTGTTTGCTTGCGTGTGTGTGCGCGTTAAGTGTATATCTCTGTGTGTGTATGTGCGTGTGTGAAGATTCGTTAGAAACTACTGAGAAGTTGCTGTAGTAATTTTGTATAATTTTTCTTCTGCCCTTACATTCTTTTACTTTTCATGATATAAATTACATTAAAAAATTTCCGAATGTTTTATATATGCGATCGCTTTCGTCTAGACTTTTAACCTTTATTAAGTATGAGTTTTGTTTTATATTTTAACTGAATATATGGATTGTTTCTATGTATATAACAGCTATGAACACGGCCAAAATGTGTTGACTGTGTCCGAAAATATAACATTCCTATAAATACAGATAAATACATAATTCAGTAGTTGAGTTGGCCCTTTTCTGTAACGGGCTTAGTGAATTCTCAATCTTAATTTTAGAATTTAGAATGGGATAATATTTTTAAAGTCGCGATTAAACCTAATGGAAATTACATAGAAAGTGTGGATCTATTAACAATTTTAAACTTTGTCATTTTTCACAAAGCGATGATAGATTAATCTTCTCTAGTGCCATTATTAAATATGGATGCATCGTTTTTGTAACTTATTGAGAAATGAAACGCAATTGGGGATATTAAGTGAATTTCCAAGCTTATATTCATCTGTAATGCATTTTAATAGCCCTTAAGATAATAGAGGCAACGGAAAGCTCAAGCTCTCTTTCCCTCACTCTCACACACACACACACACACACACACACACACACACACACACACACACACACATATATATATATATATATATATATATATATATATATATATATATATATATATGTATGTATGTGTGTATATGTAACGTCGTGAGTTGCGGTGCGGTTTTCGCTTCTAGCGTCTTCTATGCACGAGTTTGTCATTGTTTGGAAATCTTCCATGTAAACATAAACAGACTATCATTATTGTTTTGTCCGTTCGTTTATTGGTTAATATATTGGAATGTAATTGTCATCTTTGATAATGGCTTATTTAAGCCGAAAGCTTAGATAAGATTAAAAAATATGTATCAATATTGTGATCTTTCTTCTTTCAATGATAATGTTACTAAGCTTATCAGAAGATATGAAAAGAATTTATATAAAATAAATAGACAAAACTTGTCTATATTATTTAATGAAACATGCATCGATGAAAAATGCTGCCTAAATACATACATAATATATATATATATATATATATATATATATATATATATATATATATATATATATATATAATATAACTGTGTGTACGTGTTCGAGTACGAAATAAAATTCTATAGAACGGCCTGTATCTTTGGAAACTAATAGAGATCAAAGCGCTTGTCTTCTTGCTATGCTTCGAAAATTCACTCATAAACTGCATCCGCACTTAATAGAGATACAAATAAACAAATCTCACAAAAAACACTTTGTTTATTCAATAGTTTTATTTATTATTTACTTCATCTGAAATTTCCCCAACAAGGCACTAATCCTTCTATAGCTTCAGATTCATCAAACTGTTTTAAGCATCCATCACAAAAAGAAGGAAAAAAATGTCCGCCAAATTATAAAAGTTGCAATAAAAACATCAGGAACATGGAATATCGCCGATGAGGACAGGGAGAAACGGGTTTTCATATCATTTCAAAGAGGAATCGTTTCAATTAACGAGTGATTTGGACCCATGTGGAGCATTTCTCACAATACGAACGTCATGATTGCTCGGGAATCGCTGATCGTATTTTACTGCAACGTAATCTCTTTGCTATTTCTCCCTTAAGATCTAACGCACTGAAATCCCACAAATCGCTTCATTTTATTTTCTTTAGCCCGTGAAAAGATACCGACTCAAGGAAATTAAAATATCGATAAGATGGGAAAGAGGAAGTGACTCGTACTGAAAAAAGCATCATTGAGAGACGAGAGACAAGAAAGAAAGACAAAGAATGGCAGATGAGAAAAATCTGCAACGAAAAAGGCTATATATAAAAGAAATATTGAATACTCAAGCAAATGACTAACATGGGACAAGAAAATACATTATTAACGAAGATATTTTACATATTTTAAAAGTATATGTGTGTACGCATTGTTATATTTTAAAAGTATGTCTGTACGGTCATTTGAATAGATCTACACGTGAGGAATGAAAACAACACTAATTAAGAAGAAAAATCATTATGCAACCTAGATACTATAAAAGCCCTAAGATATATATATATATATATATATATATATATATGAACCAAATAAGTAGATAGATAGATTAATTTGAACAAACTGAGATAGATATGAAAAGATTTTTATATATATATATATATATATATATATATATATATATATATATATATATATAAAACATCTCATATATATATATATATATATATATATATATATATATATATATATATATATATATATATATATATATATATATGAAGAACTTGGTAACCCGTATGGGTGATTCCAAGGAGGACTTTTTCGTTGTTGGAAGTGTTACCTGATGATCCGGGTTCCTTTAAAAGGATTTTGGTGAAATAAATTATTGTAATGGTACTTTAAAGTGGTCTGTTTTTATATATATATATATATATATATATATATATATATATATATATATGAACGTATTTAGAGAGACAGATAGATAGATATGAACAAACTGAGATAGA
Organism: Acanthosepion pharaonis; assembly: GCA_903632075.3. Classification (NCBI taxonomy): domain Eukaryota; kingdom Metazoa; phylum Mollusca; class Cephalopoda; order Sepiida; family Sepiidae; genus Acanthosepion; species Acanthosepion pharaonis. The sequence continues at coordinate 2,340,131 of CAHIKZ030000147.1, forward strand.
TATGAAAAAATATATATATATATATATATATATATATATATATATATATATATATATATATATATACGAACGTATTTAGATAGATAGATATGGCATAATAATTAAATAATTGCACACCTCATTTAATTCTTTTCATAGAACTCAAAGTTAAAATCAAACACAAACCCCTTTTTGTATATACTGCAAAGAACGTAGCGTCATTTGCGAAAGAACAAATTCAATATTTTTCCATGCTATTTTTCTATGAAAGATCGTGAGAAGTTTGTCTACTAAATATATAATATGTTATATTAATCTGAATGTCAATGGCAATCGAAATGAACTTCAGAATTGATTAACTCGTTTGTAACCCATTTATGATACTTCATTTTCTGAGATTGTATTTTTCCCATTTTTTAAGGTATTTGATAATCTTACTTACATAATTGATTAAAGGTTACAATGGGTTTATGCAGCAAGCTTTCAAATGAAAAGAAATATTCAGTTTAAACAAAAAATATGACCTTTCATTTTACAGTGCCGTATCGCTTTGAAAAGTGCGCGAAAATCCCTTTCCATAACTAGCTATCTATTTTGTCGCTTTAATATCACCCCCCAGTCTAACTTCTTCCATCAATTTATATAATTTCTTAAGTTATTCGTTGTTTCCTTCGCCATTCTTGTATTCTGTGTGTCCTGTGTGTTTAAAATTCTGTAAGACTTCTTTCCTCATTATGTGTCACACTTTCTCATATATTTTCATCCTCATTTTTAAGCTTTCTCGTTGCTTAAACGGTCAGCTCTTAGTATTCTCAGCATCCTTCTGTAGAAATACATCTCTCTTTCCACAGATATCTTCATCTGTGTGTAACGTATTCTGTATTCACAAACGTATAACAAAATTGATATTACATCGCAGTTCAGCCTTCGACACTTTGTTTCTGACGGAATTTTCCAGTTACTTAATATATTGCTTACATTTTGTAAGACATTTTCACTCGGAAGTATGTCTGTAATCGAACACATAAACTTGAAATACTTAGAAATAGATTGTAACATTTGAACACTGTTAATGCATTATTATCAACAGACGTAATTGACATGTATAGTTTGTGTGTCAATATAAGCTTGTAAGCCATAAAAATATTCGTATGAATATCCAGCATTGATTAACTTAATATTTACTTTAGTCGTCCAGGCACTCAAACAAACGCCGGAAAAACAAAAGAGTTGACTCATCTTTTTGATGCCGGTCCTCCTTATTTAATTTAAACAACTTGTTTTATTCATAGCTAATTATTTAATCTAAGAAGTTGGATTAAATGATGAAGATGTATTTTAAGTCTGAAGGATTCCCAGTGGATAAAGACGTTGTTCAGATCCAGTGACTAGACACAAAGCGCTGTGAGTTCAATACCAGGGCACAGCAGGAGAGTTGAGTTAAAGGGAAATAACCGGAAATTTGAGTTAAAGCGAAATAACTGAGACATCTGCAAGAGGCATGACACGTGGAACTAGAACAATCTACCCTGATGGACGAAATAAAACGGTCAGTTTGAAATTCCAGTCACCCGAGGCATACAACGGCCGAAACTTTGTGAATATGGCAAGGAAGATGAGGATAAAATTCCAAATAATGTAAATAATGCAATTAATCATAATACCTCATCTCAGAGAAATGGACAGATATTGAAGAACTCCAATCATTCGAAGAAGGCCGGAGCGTACAACGGTCGAAATGTTGTGAATATGGCACTGAAAATGAGGATAAGGGTCCGAATAATGTAAATAATGCAAGAAATCGAAACTATTGGCTGTTTCAATAAAGAACGAAGAATGTTTCTTGAAAATTAACTTTCGATATCCTGAACCTAAACCTTGATTTGCACTTAGAGATCTAACGTCCTTAAATATAAGCTTTTTTTATGGATGTTAGTATTGATAAAATTATTTCAGAGACAACGAGTTTTTGTGTATTCCTGTACTTTGGATTGTTTTTCTTTTTTCATTTTATTTGTTGGACACAATTATATTTTTGATATATTCTTTTTTCCTAAGTTCCCAGAAAGAAATATTTAGCGTATCACTCCTAATGACTGACATCAAATATTACTAAAAGATTTGAGTGTTGAGAATTAATTACATCCTGATTGTTTCAAATAATTTCCGGATCTTGTTCCATCAGATCAAGACATACACAAGATGATTATAAATGAGATACAGAAACATGACTATGTAAAATGAATAAACTGTTGATAAATTTTGAATGAAAAATAAAGGGAATTTTTTATATGACGTACAAAATTTAGTTAACGTAAACTGAATGAAGTGTTTGAGGTGTACATTAACGTTACAAATATTACAGAGAATCTAAAACTTTGCAGAAGATTCGCTAGTCTTTTGCTGAGCATAAATACATCAAAATTAGACTACATAACATAAAAGTAACCGAAGAAAAACGAAATGATAACTTGTATTTTTATTCCAAAATTTAATTACCAATATTTATCTGCCAAAATTCAATTGTTTATTAAATAATGGCTAAATATATAGGTGCTATCTACCACAGATCAGACTATCGGTACCTGGCTTCTGAGTTTAGGAACTATACACTATCTGAACAATCTTTGAAAAACGCAGTACACAAACACACACAAACACACAGAAAACACACAGACACACACACACACACATATATATATATATATATATATATAGCTGGCCACTCGTATTCGAGGATACTCGACTACTATGGCGGCAAAGCCAATCCGTATTGCAGTCGCTTGCTCAAGCACATTTATGTGCATTCAACACTCACAGAGCTTCATACTGTAACCATGATGAGCAGACCTTTGTTACAGTTTCTGGGAAAGTGCGTGTAATTTAGCGTGATCAACAATTTGAACAAGGTCAGCAAGCTCATGCCCGAATCAAATTTGGGATGATAAAATAAAGGAAAATTAGGAAATTCATTTTTATATAAGCTTCGAAGTTAGAGGTGGGTATATTGAGTAATTTGACGTCATCCTATAATGATTATTGCTCTAAATGAATATCATGTTTTTTGCACTCCAAAATTTTAACTAGACTAACAAAATATTCCGCTTAAGCGGATAATCATTATTTTTTTTATATGTTTGATCATCCACACAACTTTATCCATAAAATGCACAAGATTTTACTTTGGGCTTGAAACATATTATCATAGATTCATAAGTAATTTGGAAATAATATATAGGAAAGGTATCATCCTAATTAGGCGTTACTTAAATATATCGTAACAGGTGATGAATTTTGGATAGATATGACCAATGTCCAATGCAAAAGAAGCAGCATGACAACGATCAACAACCAAGGACGCAAACTAAGTGGAATATTGGTAATGTTGTATGGGAGCAAAGGATCGTCGAAGCAATAATCATTTAGATTTTGTAAGAAAAACAATGAAAGCTTAAATGCACACTTATACGACCAGTAGCTGCAACGTGTCCATAAATGTTCGGGTGAAAATCGGATTACGCAAAACAAAGAAGAAAATGGTGTTTTCTTCAATGATGCCAAAAGCCCATATACAAGATGAATAACACGGGGAAAAACAATGTATTTGCTCTCTCTCCTAAGCCAACCATCAACAGTATCTTAACTTACACGAGCGATTCAGACATTTTTTGATCGCTGCAAAATCCTTTTCAGGAGATTTTTTTTCTAATGTCAACAAGATACATGCGGCTCGCAAAATATCGAAAATGTCGCCACATGTCATTGCAAATAATCGTGAATATATAATTCGTTAAAATGGAGTCGTATCGTTTTTTTTTTGTTTGTTTGTTTTTTTTAAGTAGATGTACAAAGACATAAATTATTTAAGACGCAGCCTTCTATTGTAAATTTTTTCAAACAAACAAAATCATAATATTCTGAAAATCTTGCTCGTTCCCGTTGGTCTGGATTGGAAAAATCAAGAAACAAAAAATGCTGGAATTTGGTCACTTTAATTCAAAAGTCACTCTGATGTGAACGTTGTCACAATGAATATACGTCAGAATCTCTATGTACTGAGAAAAAAATAAATTCTTTTGCAGCAATGCAATATCATTGTCATAACATATCTCAGTAATTTGATGTTTGTATATAAAATACGTTATGTTGAACAATGTTTTTATAATTCCTGAAAATGTTTTCTTGAACATGATATTGTAAAATTATGTGTGCCTTCTATCGAAACACTACTACAGAGTTGGATTTATTTTATTATTTAGAAATGTCTCCGTTCTTGAAATCATATCGAGGATATCCGAGAAACCCAATCCCAACATATTTGTTCATGCTGTTATTTTAGAATTCAAGTAGCCTATAAAATTTGGGGGTGCATCTGCAGGATTCAAAACTCTCTTTTAACCACACCATAAACATCGTCTGTCGGATTCTGATCCAGTGATTGCAGTGTCCATTTTAACGCAGAAGAAACCATTGATGGTGTTTAAGAATTGATCTGCTACTATTTTTGCTTTGAGGTATGGAGTGTCGCCATGAGAGAATGGATGCACCCTGGACATAACCTAAATTATCATAGATGCCTTGCTAAGATTTTAATCGATTATAAATTTATGCGAATGAAAATATTGCCCATACAATTGAAATATCATCAGCAGCCTGGATCCATGGTAGAATCACCGACGAATGACAAGTCAGTCGGGTTTCGATCCCGGTTTGAGTCTTGATGTCTAGGCACACTGATGAGTTGTAATACAGAAAAACAGTCTGCTGTTCGTGGATGACTATATATATATATATATATATATATATATATATATATATAATCCATATATATAAAACTGTTTTGCTGTATCACAGCTCAGCAGAGTGACTAGACATCCGATTGCATCAAGCCGAGATCGAAATTCGATTGATTTGATATCAGCCTGAGACTCTAACCATTGGCTCTTGGCGCACAGCTGAAAATGGGAATCTTTTAACGTATATTATACATGATAGATATGAAGGCAAGAACAGCTGTCAGAGCGTACAATTTTAACAACGCGCGCTATATGTTTAGGAGGAGCAGCAACCGTTAAAAAATTCCCTTTGTCCGTAGGACTCAATCAGTGAACAAAGGCTATACATATATATATATATATGTGTGTGTGTGTGTGTGTGTGTGTGCGTGCGTGTGTGTGTGCGTGAGTGTGTGGGGCGAAGGCCTAGGGAAGAAGGAAAACGAGAGAAACCGAAAACCAAACCATCGTTTTTCTTTTGTTTCGGTTTACGTATTTAAATTATTAATTTTAAATTTATTTACTATATATATATATATATATATATATATATACATATATATATATATATATATATATATATATATATATATATATATATATATATTGTCTACTTATTTTCGTAATGAATCATTCTACTTATCTAATCTGTTTGTTGATGATAAGATGAGATTCATCATGGAAGGCAATATAATATTCATTTCCTACTCAAATACATACGATTTCCTCCAAGATCGTCATCAGAATTAATTCCACAGCGAAACTTATTCTAACTGTGATAAAATCTTCATTTCTTTGTTATGTGGGTTTGTCTATCCTGATGCAGACGTTTTGCTGTGATATATCCCGGAAAGAAATGTATTTGTTCGAAGTATCAAAGTGGTTGTTGACTACTGTAACCGGGTAGAACAATCTAGCAGGTACTGTACTGGACTGGTCCTCGTCGTATTGGTAGGCAACAGGCAAAGGCAGTAGGCGAATACTATAGGCCCAGACCAATAGAATAGGCGTAGTCAATAGGAGCAGTCAATAGGTGTAGTCCATGTCCCTCCACATCAGTCTGTATTTATGGCTGACACTAGACAATCATATTACTGTCAGTGGAAACCCAGGTGTATACATATTCATTAGATTATGCTGCCAGTTCAAGTTGGGGATTTTTTAGTTTTATTCCCAAATATATCAAGTTACATTGCAAATCCAACAGTTCTGATGTATTTAATAAATGCTTTTCCAGAAGCTATAAAATACGGGCACACGTCATACTGCTCTTTTCTGATATTCTTCTGAGCATGATTATAATGTGTTCTTTTACCGCTCTAAATCTGCTGCGCGCTCTATTCCTTTGCATTCGGGCGTTATGTTTTGTTATAACGCTCATTAGTCTGATTGCCCGACAGAATTCAAATTCATTTTAACCTGGCTTCTTCGGTAGTGCAATGAACCTGGATGTACTAAGGTCTTCCATTATATCATAACATTTCAATATTTCACTTATTGCCACTGCCTCGCTCAATGCTACTGCAATATAGCCTTTCACTTGGTTGTTCTAATTTGCCACCAACGTTCTAGTTATTGCAACTGGTGTAGAAACTTTGCAGCAATCAGATTACGATTGAAATGGTTGTTAATTACATACGTCTTTTTTCTGGCATTATTATAATATTTCATTTATTTCAGATCTGCGCCTGTACTAAATAATTGCGGGATTGAATGCACATATATAGAATGCCGCTAATTCACGAAAGAATTCTTTTATCGTATTATTTTGGTTTAGACTCAATCAAATAATAAGGACATCAACTCCACCTGTGTGTTGACCTGAGTTTACTCGTGTAGAGAAGAAATTGAACTGCGACAGTGTGAAAAAGTTTTTATTCATGTGGTTAGCTAAAATATCGAACCGGTCTCATCCACATTACAGTTTTAAATTTAAGGAAATGTTATGGTTGCAAGATCTACGAGTCTCATACACGAAACTAACTTAGACGGGCATACTATGAATCGACGAATTCGGAAATTGAATAGAATGTAATCCTAAGTAACAAAGGAAATGAGTCTTTCCTTTTTCACGTTTCCTTCTGCATGGTTATTCTATTGAGACATTAGCTTGCTTTTGACTCCAAAATGTTGTATGCACCACACACACACACACACATGCACACACACACATATATTTTAAGACATTTTTATGTTTATACATTCTTTATATATATATATAATATATATATAAATATATATATATAAATATATATATATATATATATATATATACACATACACACACACACACACATATATATATATATATATATATATATATATATATATATATATATATATATATATATATATATATATAGTAATTGTTTTAAGACATTTTGATGTTTATATATATTTTCATATAAAAGAATGTATAAACATAAAAATGTCTTAAAATAATTGCCGGACTTTGTTCTTTTCATAATGTGTGACGTCAGGCTATAAGATGTTTCCGTATAGGATAAAGCTTCGATTCCTGTCGAAGGACGCGCATTTTCTATGACAATTTCTCAGATATTCAGGCTTGTAAATGTTATTAATACTGTTCATTATAAACAGACCATTTAATTAAATATTTGTATCTATAAAAAAAGACTGACGCAGAATGAAATGACATCCTAGTGCCGGAAAAAAACTTATGACACGTAAGTCATGTATCGAAAGATACATGATCGTCCAAGTGTCTATCACATGTGGCCCTTAACTGACTGATATTTCTTAATTATATTTTTTTAATCAAAGTAAATTAATTGAGTGAGAATTCATTTGTGAAAAAATAAATCACTAAGTAGATCTGGAAGTCGAATTTTCAGGCTAATCATTGAGAATCTTGTAATTAAAAAGTTACTTCCCTTTATATAGTGTTAACTTTGAGTGAAGTATGCACAGTAAATATAACAGAGTTTTCTTAATATTGGGTATCTTAAAGTATAAGCTCTTTAAATGAAATGAAGGGAAATTGTATATACGACACTGATATTGTTTCATTTAGTTGTTTTGTGCTAATTAGAGATTTATTGGCGATTTGTGCCGAACTGTGAAATGATTGGTTTGTGTGTGTAGAGTATGATAAGTTAAGGTTATGTATTATGAAAAAATTAACAGCCAAAATTACTCTTATTGCCTTGGATTTGGACAATCTGACGCACAGCACCCATAGAATGCAAGGACGTCGTTATTTCAACTTATGCTCCAAGTTAGCCGAGAGAATGTCAGGAATTTATTAAAAGGAAATATTTTTGTGTTATGATTTTGGCGACATAGAATTTTCATTAGACATCTTGACAATTGATAATTAGTGCTAAGAGTAACTAAACTATACTAAAAACTTAACAAAGCAATATATACCTATAGATGGGCTGCAGAATATGAACAATGCATAAATGCATATAACAATAAACGGTTCTGAAAGCTAAGAGGATCGATATAGCTGAAGAAAGTCAAAGAGCATGACGGTCAAAACGGTATCAAAGTAACAACAAAAATGGGGATATTATTACTACACTAGGTAATGTAAAGTTTAATAAGTCCTTCTCACAGACTGTTAGGAAAAAACCTCTTGTGGAGGAGAATATGATTAAGGGCAGCATATACAACATCCCATGCAACTGTGGCAAGAATTATAAAGGAGAATAAGTCCGCCCCTTGAGATAAGACTGTAGAACACCATAAATCGGTAAATAGAACAAATAAGGCGTATGAAACCGGGAAATACAAAAATCAGGCCTTGCTGAACATATATGGTTGGGAAAGGGAGATTACCGCCGTATACGGGATGAGCCAGATATATCGACATAGAACATTACTGGAAAATATGAAAATTTAAGGAATATGCTAGTTCAGAAAAAAATCACCTAAGACGGCAAGGCATAAACATGAATACAATATGGGAACCAATAATAAAGAATTTTATAGAAAAACTACATTAACAACAGATTGTAATATGGGCCCCGGTAAAAATGTAAGACATTAGGTTTATAAATTACCAAAATTCATATGCTGATGTCAACAACAAAAAAGAAAGTTTGAAGTAATCTAGCCTAGACCCGAAGAGTTGTGAGTTCAGTAACTGGTCACAGCAGAGGTGAACAAAGACTTGGACAGTTGAGTAACTAAAGGGAAATAATTGCAGCTGAGATAACCAGAAAAGGTATAGAAGTAGAAATAAAGGGTTTGCTTTTAAATTCTAATGTATATCACCTGAAGAAGGCAAGAGCGAACTATGGCTGAAACTCTGTCAATAGGACAATAAAAGGGACAACAATCTCATCTTTGAAATGTAGACAAATATAATTTTTCTATATAGATCCAAAAATTGCTAAATAATATATGAAAGTAAGTTAATGGAAAAGGCGTAACTGGAATGGGTAAATCAAGAAAAAATAAGGAACGTATGTGTTGTCATACTAATTGAAAGTTTTGGAAATTTCTTTGTTGATATATTTCAAAATATATTTGATAAATGTAAATACAAATTAAAAAAAGCAATGAAAAATACGACAACAATGGCTATTCAGTGAAAATACTAATTACATAGGAGGGTTTAGGGTTTGTTATGACTTGTTATGGGTGCTAGAATAATATCCGAATAGATAACGAGGGAAATTGGAAAATATTTCGACAACGCGTTATGCCTCTTTATTGTAGTTTTTTCATACCACAATGAGAGAAAACCGGTCTGTAAGGAAAGTGGTTTGGGATTTGAAGAAGCTAATACCAAAAAATATTTTTCTCCGTACTGAAGCCATTATCATCTGGTCACTTTGAAAATATCCCCCTCCGAGTAATGTTTTTTTTTCTTTTTTCTTTTTCGTATATCAACTAATAGAGAAATAAAAACAGATTTACTCGAGTGAGCCAATTTTTCGTCATTCAGAGGATAACGGTTTCAATCCAGAAATGAAATTCTGACTGGACCATCTTTTTTTTAATCAGTTCACCCCAAGGAAAGCGATAATACCACTAAGACGGAAAGGGTTTACTGAAAGTAAAAGAGAATGAGAAGACTTTACAAGGAAAATGGAAACGGGTAATTAATTGAAGAATAAACATATAGTCCTGTTCAAGACTGGGAAAAATGGGAAATGGACAAATCTAGGCAGACCTATCTTTTCCTCAAATTCTAACGCATTTTCCACGTAGGCAGCTTTCATCCTACTTCCTGCCTGGAGAATTCTACCATAAAAAGGCAAAATGCGTTTTCTGGATAGCTGTAACTTATTAGCCAGTTAGAATCTTGTAATACGCCAATGGATATTAGTAAAACAATAACCATTTATGGTTACAAAGGTCTTTGATATAATCTGGAAGATTGGCTGTTAAGGTTCTTTCAGTCAAATTATTGCAGATACGGATAAAAATGTTAGGGATGGCGGGGACGTGTTCATATTTTTCGTTCAGTTGAATATCTCCACCTAAGCGGTATTTATATGAAAATGAAGCGGTTGGATGCGGTTATTGGCACAACTCAATATTTCTAGTGAACACTTTACAAGTATTTAATTAATCAATGTCTTCTAGGTTTGTGACTTAGTTTAAAGGGGATTCGTAATATCAAATACAGTGGCAACAATTTCAAGTAACTTGTTACGTCCTTCTCATCGTTCTTAGCAGAATAATACATAGAATATTGTCGACCAAACTGAGTGATTGATGTGAAATGTTTGTGTTCGGGTTTATCGCAATGATAATCGATCGATTTTGTTAATGGCTTTCTTGAAACATTGGTGAATTATCAGCGAATGCTGGATTGATTTGTTTTTATTTAACACTCTTTTCCTGCCTAATTTGGCGAAAAATCGCCAGATGCTTATCGTACGATAAAACAGAGCGATAATGAACAGATTAAACCGAAAAAAAACAACACACTAGAAAATATAATTGGGAAAATAAAAAGTAAGGAGGGAAGTGAAATGTACTTAAAAGAAACTAGAAAATGTGTTCACGCTGTGAAATAATTGATCGCAATTTCCGTTTTCATAATTTATTCAAATAAACGCGCATAAATATTCTAAAAAATATATCAAATATTTAACTATGCAGTAGATACATCGCAAAATTCTCTCGATATATATATATATATATATATATATATATATATATATATATATATATATATGTATATATATATATATATATATATATATATATATATATATATATATATATATATATATAAAACTAGATAGGTTAGTTAATAAAACAAGGAAAAATGAAAGGGTATCAATATAATCAACACGAAAAACATTTATTAAATATTAATTATTAAACATATAAGAGAAGTAAGTCACGGAAAGTAAGGTTTATGTCTGGAATTTTCAGACACGACTGTGTTCTTCATCAACCGGGCGAGAAATAAATAGAGAAATGGCATTATATTTTATTACAATATATTCCTTTAACCCTCCTCCCTTTTTGTCTCGTCAGATATTATTACAATTACAGGCCGTCTTTCTGAAATTAACATGTGATCCTAACTGCAGTCCGTCGTTCTGGAATAGACAACTTCTTGAGATTTACGGCGACCATGTTCTGTCGGATAAAATAAGTAGAGATTGTTTTAGACGCTTTAAAAATAATGATTGTGATGGTGAATATAAAGAACACAGGTGCTCCGCAAAAAGATTAAAGACGAAGAATTGGAGGCATCACTTCATGAAGACTCATGTCAGGTGCAAGCTGAACTTACATAATCATCAGGAGTTGATTACACAAAAGTTTCGAAACGTTTGAATTCATTAGAAATGATGTAGAAGCAAGGATTTTGGGTGCCGTGCGAGTTGAAGCCGAGAGACATGGAAGAACATCTTGTCACGTGTTAACAGCTGCTTAAACGGCAGAAAAGGAGATGTTTTCTTGCGTTGTAATGTGACCGGCAATTCGATTATGCATCATTATCGGCGGCAAAGCCGGATATCCGTGGTTCGAAGCTTTTGCTCTGCATTTCGAGGGAAATGGATGTAGTTTCTTCTGATCTGCTCAAACTGACAAAAACCGTCGCGGGAGGTCGCTATCGACTACAACTATGCGTTTGAGACGAGCATTGAAGAAAATAATCCGCTATACGAGCAGTGACAAGACATAGCTATTTTTCAACATGACAACGGTAGGCCACATATTGCAAAACGGTTGAAAACCTACTTTTAACCGATTACATGGGAAGTCTTACACACCCTGCCGTATTCACCAGACATTGACCCGTACGATTATCACTTGATCCCATCGATGGAATATTGTCTGAGTGAGCAGCAATTTCATTCTTATGATTATGCCAAAAAGTGGGTCGACTCGGGGATAACCTCAAAAGACGTCTCGTTTTTCCGACACGGAATAAAGATGCTTTCAGAAAGAAGTCAAAAAACTAGTGGTTACCGATGCGCAATACCAATTCAGTGACATAACAAAAATGAGGAGAACATATTCAAGGTCATACTATATATATATATATATATATATATATATATATATATATATATATATATATATATATACCCGATGGAATCCGGCCTTCTTGCATATCGTAGACCTAAGAACCTAAAAGAAATCATAGGTAGTAACCACATTTCAGGGGAAAAGGTAATCAGTAATAAACTAAGAACAAAAACAACAGGATTTTCCCCACCATGTCTCAACAAAATAAGTTAATGTTGCAACCATATTAAACACACGAGTTCTTTCACTAGCTCAATCACTAAATCTACTTTTAAAATCTACCACGATTCTAATTGTAGAAATCATAACATAATTTACCTCCGGGAATGCACACTATGCCAGAAACAATATATAGGAAAATCTGAATGGCCCTTTAACTACAGAATTAATAATTATCGCAATCGAATTAAGTCGACACCCCATGAAAAATTATTACCTGTAGAACAACATTTCCGCCTGGAAAAACAGGATTTCAAAACCCATGCCAAATTCACTCTAATTGAGAGAATCGAAAAGTTCTGAGCAGATAACATTAGAAAGATTTTAGAGTTTCATGTAAATAAGTGGATACAACGTCTAAAATCACAATATTCAGCTGAGCTAAACCATAAATTTAACAATATAGATAGTACTAATATATAACTCAACAAATCAAAACCTACCCACATTTCTCACCCACACAAGACAGACATGCTTACGGAGGAGTTTAGGCCTCACACTTATACACACAACCACACGAATATACACAGTTACACACATCATACTCGCTCACACCCTAATGAGCCAAATAAGAACACACACCCACACTAATACACGCGCTTACACATATCATACTCACTCACCCCATAAGAACCAAATAACACACACACAAACACTAAACAGATACACATCCCCTCTCTAGGACCAATAAAACTGTCAAACTGACAAAAGGGATTCAGAGAAGCATAGATCCATCCAGCTCTTATCTCAAATAGCAACTTAAAAGAGACTGTTCGATCAACACAAGGAATGTTAAAAGATTCATGTTAAATAGATAAAAAAAATTAAAAAAAACAAATGGAAACTACAGACAAAAGTTCATTTTCGAAACTAGTCGAGGAATCTAAATGAAATAATAAAAAAAGGAAAGAATATTAATTTACAACCTAGTATGTCTGAAGATTTTAATTTTTTAGTATTTTTTTATTGTTCAATATATATATATATATATATATATATATATATTGAACAATAAAAATATATAATATATAATAAGTAATATAAAAAAATATATCTATAATGGCTAGCCACTCGTAATCGAGGATAACCGTCTACTAGGGCAGCTATTGAATCCCCATTGCAGACGCTTGCTAAGGCGAATTTTTGTTTATTCAACACCAGCGATTTATACTGCACATATGCTGAGCAGACTTTAGTTACAGTTTGTGGGAAAGAGCATGTTTTCTAGCGTGATCAATAATTTGAACAAGGCCAAAACGCTCAAGCGTTCAGCCGCGATGCCATTTGAATTCTTGCTAGCACAGCTATTAACTGCCACCATGTCTTCCGTCAACTCAGTTACACTCACACTGCTTGGATCAATACCTGGTATGGTTCTCAGGCACTTTCCAAAGCTGCTGCACGCAGGGATCTGCCCTCAATTCCGATAAGATCAAGAAGTCTCCTCCTGAACGAATCGACCATTTTGAGATTCGAACCCCCGTCTCATGGTCTGAATGCAAATGTTCTAAACACTATAACTAATATATATGTGTAAATATCTATATTTATAAATGCATTCATATATATATATATATATATATATATATATATATATATATATATATATATATATATATATATGTTATAATTTTTTTTAAAATGTTCATAATCTAGGCACTACTTGTGTATCGATCACTGCGTTTAAAAAAAATAATAAAGACCTTCGGATCGTCAATGTAACCTTTCTTTCCTATTTTATCAATATGTTTGAACACACTCACACTCACATACACATACACACACACACACACACATATATATATATATATATATATATATATATATATATATATATATATAACACACACATGTAGAAGCAAAATATTACACTGATGTCTTTGCCTGTAAGAATGACCTCATTGAGATGACGTAACTATGACGTCATACGTGCAAATGTAGTGCAGTAGTGACTGTTTAGCTCTTGCAGGCATCGAACAAAGAGAGGATTTACACCGTTTAACCAAGGCATGTCAAATTTGATTTCAGTTTTACTGCGAATATATGATAGTTATGGAGTACATGTCAGACTAATTTCTCGCTCACCAATGCACTTTTCCTTTAGCCATAAGCATATACATCGGCTATAGTATATTCCACCATGATATATAGATAAAAGAGAATAAGCTAAAAGAGAAATGGTTTCTTTTTATTTCGCTTCAAAAGATATTTTGTTCATTCTTTTCTTACTTTTGTTAAACTTTACCTATATACTGATAAGTGTTGGGCGTGTTGTCCATCACGACCACAGAAGTAGACCGCGGATTTGTCATTCTAGAATGCTTATTACCCGTCAATTCTGACTGTGTCCTTTACCCATGTCTTCTTGAGAGAAGAGACAGTTTCTATCCCAGCACCATTTGCATGTTAGTGAATTTAATGAGTTCGAGTGGAATACGATATTAGCTCTCAGATTTTTTCATCCTCAGACTCTGTCCATTACACCACCCGTACATTCATCCATATATATATATATATATATATATATATATATATATATATATATATATATATGTGTGTGTGTGTGTGTGTGTGTGTGTGTGTGTGTGTGTGTTTGTGTGTTTGTGTGTGTGTTTTTGTGTATAGGCCGCCTGACTTCATTCAAGCATGTTTCATTGAATTATATAAACTAATTACGTCGATTTAATTTTTCCAATAATCCTTTCAACTTCTTGGTGTTATACTGCAAAATCCTTGTTGGCTTGTTGACCAATGCACTACACCACGAAATTTAAAAACAAAACCTTCAAAATATCATGGCTTTCTATTTCAAAAGCAAGCAACCAATACTGAACAAATTTTACTGCAAGTATAGCAGCAACGCGTTGACGTGCAGATACCAAACATTTAATGCAATTTTGCATTTCTAAAAATGTTGATTGGCACCCTTATGCTGAGACACTTGCTTTGTAAACATTTTCCATAGCTACAAAAGATAAATTTCAAATTTCAAATGCATTATAACAGAGCGCCTTCATGTGTGCTTCTTAAAAAAAAACACTATACACCAAACACATTTACAATAATTTTGTTTTGTAATTCCTCCCTGATGAAGATCTCGGGGTAGATCGAAAGTACCTTGGTAGAAAAAAGTAGGATCTACCTTGATGAATTTCATCTTACCATCAATAAAATTATTAGAGAATTAGAAGGAAATGTCACAGAAATAAATAAACATATTATGTCTACATTATTCAATGAAACATTGGTAATTTCACTTTCAGACTTTAGTATCTGTCAAGTATTTTTCTTTTTATCTCAATGTATTTTATTCCTTGTAATTACTGTATATTGTCCTTACTCTTATTCTCTAATAAGAGCCAAAAATGAGCTTATTTGAATGAATATGGATTTTAATTATCCTACATGAAACCCGCCGTAATTTTGAAAAGAAAGGAAGCATCTTCTACAATCCCAAATGTAATTTTACCGTTAAAGACTTTTGAGACTTCCAATACATTTTCTCAATAATTAAGCAATAAACATTTAAAAATCAGCAAAAAGATATCGAGTATCTATAATGGTCAGATGAGACGAGTTTTCTTTAAAACGCCATTATTACAACAGAAAATTCAAATTAGTTATCACTATTAAGTAAATACCAGTATGTTGGATAACATAAGACGTTTCCTGGAAATATAAATGGCGAAAGTGCATTATTTGAGGCCAACATTTTTAATTATCAATGTTTTGAACGAAAACTCATACAGTTTTTATTTATTTAACAAATTAGATGACTGTATATGCATATTGAATTTATATGTATTAGATATTCCCCATACTATATATTTCGTTATTAAAATTGAATATTATATCTAGTTTCGTATAGATTTTCTATATATCTGACCTAATCTGATTTACAGTCAGAAACAATGATGTCCAAAAATCAAATCACAGTTAATAAAATGAATTGAAGTTAATATTTATGTATACATAAGAATACTATCGTCTATCTTATACTGGGTGAAGCGTGTTACTGATACCTTAGTCAATCTAATTCTGCTTTTTCTTTGTAGAATTCAGTTAAGAATTTTGAGCAAGCCAATAAAAATGTTTACCATGACGACCAGCCTACGCGTTTGGTGTAGGGAAGTTGAACCGATTATTTGAACAGAGTCCCCAACTTCTGGTTGGAAGGAAATATAAAACCGGACGCTACGGAATCCCACAGTCGATGGACTCTCGCTATTCGTCGCCCAGTGATTTGAGCACGGACACACGTTGACAGTGTCAATTTGTGTGTCGAGTTTTAAGACGTCAATTAAATTAGAAAGAAAACAATGATACTCAAGTATGCACTCATCACGGTGTGCGGGCATGTATCAGGTGAATTCGATGAGAAGCGTTGAATAGGAAAACGGTAAAGAGACAAAGAACGAAGAAAACTAAATAAGGGAAAGGATAAGAAAGAATTAGAAAAAACAAAGAAACTGATAGAAAATCTGAAGACAAGGAAGAGAATTAGCCAGGACGATGGATTATTATGTGTAGGAAAAATATAAAAAATACCAGTAAATATTGAATTGAAAACGAGACGAATGAGAATAGATAATAATGTAGAAGATAAGAATATAAGAGAAGATGAGAAAATGAAAATAAAAGAGAAAATAGAAAAAAGATGATGATAATGATCATGAAGAAGTAGAGAAAGAAGATTTCTGAAGATAAAAGAAATAGAGAGAGAAGATTTCAAAGTAAACGAAGGAAAGATGCCTGAAAAATAATGAAAGTAAGTAATCAAGAAGGAAGGAAGCAAGAAGAAGAGATGACGAAAGAAATGAAAGAGAAGTGTGAAGCAGAGAAGAATACAATCACATAAAAGAAACGCGGCGTCAGAAACGATTTAAATAATGAATCTCAACGAATGAAAAGAAGAAAGGGAGCAAGGAAAAAAAGAAGAGGAAAGGAAGCAAGAAGAAGGGGTAAGAAGCAAGAAAAAAAGGAAAGAAGAAGAGCAAGAAAGGAAAGAAGCAAGAAGAAAAGAAACAAGAAGAAGAGGAAAAGAAGCAAGAAGAGGAAAGGAAGAAAGAAGAAGAAGAAAAGAAGCAAGAAGAAAGGAAACAAGAAGAATACAATCAAATGAAACGGGGCATCAGAAATAGAGAGACAATCTAAATAACAGTGGAAATCTATAAAAGAAATCGAGACGAATGAACAGTGGAGTCAAGTAAAAGACCAAAAAAAATGGGACACAGGACCAAATTGAATAAGCTGGAGATAAGGTGAATGAAAAAAGGCAACGGGTACAAAACACATCAAATGAATAAAAAGCACAAGTAAAAAACTCAGTAGATACAAGGAATATGGAGAAACGCGAGAAGGGAACGCAGAGTGATAAATGAACACTGAGTTTAATTCGAATTGCCTTATTGCAAAAACAAGAGAAAATATATTTTTCTGAGGGAATAAAGTTAAAAATGTATTGACAATATCTTAGCTCTTGGACACATAGAATAGTCTTCAATGTAACCTATTTAATAATAATCATATTCTAAATGTATGATTCTCGGTCGAAAGAATAGAAATTGTTGTACAATGTCATATTTAGTGATTATGTAGAAAATTGTTATGGATGTTATATATTCTCACACACTCTCTCCTAAAGTAATGAAATCATCAACCACCTTTCCACACAATATATATATATATATATATATATATATATATATATATATATATATATATATATATATATTAGAAGTCCTCATATTCGAACTTCAGTGTACTGCGAATATGAGAACGATTTCGGATATAATGTAGCATGTGTAATATAACTATAACTTAACTAAACACAAGAACATATCATAATATATGAAAAATTAATTGTCTCCAGAAAATTAATATTAATTGTCTTTCTTATTTATAAATTAAGATATTTCTACATTTCTGCATATTACATTCACTTGTAGGTTCTGCCCAACTCAACAAAGATTTTTTTCTCCATGAATTTGATGACATCATTAATAGCTTTTTCTACTGTGTCTAAGACTTCATCATCATCTTTCATTGTTTACACCATTATCGAAAGAATTTCATTTTTATTCTATTTCTTAACAATCAAAATCACTTTTGAAGTGAATTCTTTTTACTTCTTTAACGTCTTCATGTATGCATTCTTTTAAGTCATTCAATGTGAGAGCATTTAGTGAATCATTTTCAAACGCAAGTTTTAGTGTTTCGTTCAGATTCTGCGTTCATTGTTAATTTTCAAATCTAAAAAAATTAAAAATTCGTTTCCTCTTCAGTTGCATTTGCTTCCATCGACCATAAATTTTTCAAAGCTCTTGAAATTTGTATGTTTTTTACCTAAACCCATGATTCCTTGAACAAATAAACTGCATCATTCAAGGTAACATTTTGTTGAACTTCTAAATGATTAAAATCTTTACCATCATTTTCATCATCAGGCCGTTTTCATAGTGGCATTTCCTTATTGATTATTAGTCCTTGATCCATTGGTTGGATATGACAATTAACAATGAATCAATCATATAAATAGTAAATCAGTAAAGTTATTGATATAAAATTGCGACATCCCTTCGCTGACAAAATTTTAAAGATGCATTAATCTTCCAATCAATCGATGAATGTTATGATCCTTGTTTTTTAGTTTGTTTTTTTTTTAATTATAAGCTGTATAAGATATTTCTTAAATACGCAAGTATTTTCGGCTATACATACATGGAAATTACTGTTTTTGGTAAAAATTCATGTAGCATCTGAGACGAAAAAATATAATGCGAATTCCAATATTTTTTTTTTAATTTTTAAATAAGTTTTATTGATAACTGATACAAACATTGAGATATTTTTGAAAATTTATGTGATGTGCGTTTTTTACTACTATGCCTGAAGGATAATAAATAATTGGTTAGTGCGGTTGTGATGTGAAAAAAAAAAACTGTAAGGTAAGTGCGTAAGTCCGTCGAAGTTGTTGGCCGGTCTTCGTTCGCCTTCGCCGGACACCAATAATGCGCCTTATAAAGTAAGAGCGTAACTCCGTCGAAGTTGTTGGCCGGCCTTCGTTCGCCGTCGTCGGACGCCCGTAATGCGCCTGGAAAAGGTAAGTGTGTAAGTCCGTCGAATCGTTAAATGCGTAAGTTTGTGGAACTGTAGATCCTTTACAGGGTTGCATTAATACTTGTAGATTGCACAATATATTTCGTCACTCGGATATATTTTATACATTTTATTTATTTTAATCATTGTCTTTATCTTATAGATATTGAAATATAGTTTCATATTTGTTTAATCAAATAAATGTCACTTCGTGAATAACATGTTCAGTTTAGTGTATAATTAGTGTAACAGTGTAAATTGTATATTCAAATATTTCATATGTTAATGCGCACACACGTGCACACACGTGCACACACATACACACACACAATCACGTATACATAGACACAAACGCGCGCACACAAACACACACAAACACACACACATATATGTAGAGTGGTGTATAAGTGTTTGTATGTGCGTGTATGTGGAAATATACGTGTTTGTGTATATGTGTAACTCGGGCAGATATTTTAATCTATGTAGGCTTCATTAAAGTCCAAATTAAAAGATTTTTTCAAGAAATTCTTCACAATTGTCTCTTATTTTCATAAAAAATAACGGACGATAGGATTTTGTTGAGAATAAATTGTAGGTGCGTATAAGCTATTAGATATTTCTTTTTTCAGTCATTATTTCCACAATGATTTATTATTGTCCAACCGATATATATATATATATATATATACATATATATATATATATGTATGTATGTATGTATATAGCATTTTCAGGATAAAATTACATTTTTATGATAAATATACACCATGACTTTCATATTATAATGTGTTTATTATTAATATTTACAATAATTTGTTTGTCATGTGAGAATTTCTCATGCAACATAAGTCTATCCATAATATTTTAAGTATTAATAAATACATAATAAAAGAGTTATTGATTTTATCTTCTGTTACAGATATATAAATATATCCCGTGGGTCATAAAAATATAGAAGTCCAAAAGAGAATCGAATATTGTAAACTGACCTAGTGACGGGAAAATAACTTTAGAGATCAAAGGGCAATAAATAAAGAAACTAAAAACATTATCAAACAATAATAATAAAAAATATATAAATGTCAAGAAACGTAGTTAGGGAATACAAAAAAGGCAATAAATAGAATTTATTTTTTTGTTTTGCCAATGGGAAAATAGTTGTTTTTCCGACGTTAAACAGAGTGCAAATGATGATGAAATTTCAGACGTTTGGCTTACACCTAAAACTAACAAAATTAATAACCTTATAAATAGCACAAACAAAATATTTAACCTGTGGAAAGCTGTTCCTGAAACTTAATTCACAACTGTCGTTTTAATAATAAATTTAGAGCGACATTGGATGGACTTGATATTCATATTATTTTTTGGTACCAAATGAAAATATTGAACCAAAATTATTTAGAAACAATAATGGCTATTAATTGGGTGTTGTACTTTTAGGCTGTTTTATTATATGTAATTTCGTATGTCATGATGAAGTAAGAGAAGTAATGTAAGTTGTTAGACAATATGAATTTGATCAGAAGTCGTCACAAGCATGAAGCTTTAAGACGTTAAACATTTAATACAATGTATTAATGTAATACAATGTTCCTCCCATTGATCGAAGATGAATAATGTTAATCCTGTCAAAATGGACACAAAGGAAGCAATTTAAAGAGATAACACCCTGTTTTCCAGTATTTAATTAAATAGAAAACAAATTGCCCGTATATAGAAACAAAGAATAATATAAGAATGTAAAAAGTGTTCAATAAAAGAAAGTGTCTGTAAATTAGTAAACAGTCCAACACGATTTGTTTCAAGTTCATGAAAGTCTGATGAACAATCATAAATTCCTCATTTAAAATTATAGAATTAGAAATTGTTCTGTCATATTGTATTGTGTAATAATCACTTATGAGAGAGTATATTTGGGATTAATCATTAGTGAAACATTTATATTGCATTTAGTTAGATTAAAATAAATATTAACAAACACTAAACAGTTCATATTGTGAATTGGAGACTGAGGAAAGTCATTATCTCCTATGGTTTAAAAATAGATTTCTGGAAAGATCGTAGCTTAAATCAATTGTGAAGAAAAGATATGTTAACGAGTATTTCTTGGTTAAAATAATAAAGTGTTACACATTGGTGTAAGCATATTAAGAGCCGAAACATATCAACAACAGTAGGTTTTGTGCAATCAGGCAAATCTAAAATGAATAATTGGTGTAAATATTGTCTTCTTAATTTAAAATGAAAATGGCAAAATCATGACTGATGATATATATATATATATATATATATATATATATATATATATATATATGAATATATATATATATATATATATGAAGGTGTGCTATATTTATGGGATAAAGTGCTCAATATTCGAGATAGAGCGGGTGTAAATATAAAAGTGAGCATAGAAGTCAACACTTAGAGGCGACAGTCTGTTTCATGCTATATGCAATAGTCAGGCAACGTGTGCTGTTATTTTTTGGGGCTATTCATATACATACGCGCCAGTGCTGCATTGTGGGTAGTCTATTATGCCAGTTATTTTACCGGAAGTCGTTTATGTATTTATTTGTGTTAAATTATTTTCCTTGTTTTTATTTATTTTTATTTTTCGTTTCTTATTTTATTTATTTTTTATTTTTATTTTTTTATTTTTTTACATCCGTGTTTTTATTAACGTAGTAAAAATTTGTTTATATCACTTTTGTTTTGGTTTGAGAATTTAATTAAAGCTATTTGTTTGGTTTTGGGGTTGATTGTTGTAGTTTATTCTAACTATTATTTTGTCAGGAACAGTTTTTAACTTGTGTTTATTTGGGTTGATTATCTTTTTTTTTTTTTTAACGGTAACTTTATCGGGATTGGTTTGTTTATTTATTGTATGAATTTAGGTCAATTTTACTTTACTTGTATATTTTCTCTTTTCGTTTTTCGATTTTTAAGTAACGTAGTATTTATTTATTTATTTATTTTATTTTTATTTATTTTTTTATTTATCGTTATATAACAGTTATAAATATTTTTTTTCGTCCGATTTTTTGGTTTGATTTTTTAGTCTAACTAATATTTTGGTCATAATGGTTTGCTACTTTGTTTATTATTTACTTTATTCATTTGGGTTCTTTGTTTTTTGTTTTGATTTTTTTTGTTATTATTATTATTATTATTCTATTTTGTCTATTCTAACAGGTGTGATTTGGTAATTTGTTTGGATTAATTAATTTTTCTTATTTTATTGTTATTTTGTTTACTTCTTTATTTATTTGTTTTTATTATATTTTTTTCCGTTTTCAATTTTTAAGTAACGTAGTAAAAATTTGTTTAAATGCCTGTATTTTGAGATGAGCTCGGATCTTTTATTTAATAATTTATTTTGGTCTGGGAAAGTAATGACAGCTATTTTTCCCTCCAAGCAAAGTTTGCAAGTTTTTGATTGGTTGTTGTAGGCTGATGATATTTTCCTTATTTTCCAGCATATTTTTGGTGTGATGTGCGTTTTGTTTTTAATTTCCCAGACATACATAGAAAGCATTTTACTGTTCGCATATTTAGTATTTGTGAAAGATGTTTTGTGTGTATAATTTATTTGTTTCAAGGGTCCTTCAGTTATTCCTATGCATACTTTTTCTTCATTATCTGGTGATTTTATCGTGGCTTGGTATATTACGTTAGGTTACGCAGGACTGACCCATATATATATAAATAGCCGGGAAAATAACAGCACACGTGGCCTGACGATTGCATATAGCATGAAACAGACTGTCGCTTCAAAGTGTTGACTTCTATGTTCACTTTTATATATATATATATATATATATATATATATATATATATAGAGAGAGAGAGAGAGAGAGAGAGAGAGAGAGAGAACTCACTATGCCATCATCCTCCAGTTGTACAGGAATTGTCTTGACATACGGAGTCCATGACTGAGCAGGTAATTACTTTTCTTATGAAACACATATACACATACAGACGCCCGTGCACGCACGAACATCCACACACAAATTATATTAATAATAATAATATATTTGTATGAATTTTTTGTCAAATGTAGAAACATTGTCTTATGTTAATACTATATTGATTGCACTATTTCGACAAGTGAAAAGTCAAACTACGGAATTATATTTAAAGTGCAGAACGGAGTTATTTACAAATGTCTCATTAAACTTTTTACAATGTCGATTGTTTCATTTGTATTATATTGGTTTCTCGAAATGTGTGATTTTATTTGCAATTAGTCTTGTATCAATCTTTGGTGTTAGAAAATGAAATGTGACTTATTTTTTTAGTGTTTGTATATATATATATATATATATATATATATATATATATATATGTATGTATGTATGTATATGTGTGTGTATATCTGCGTGTGTGTGTGCGTGGATTTAATTACATTTGGGGAATAAATAGTCAACAAAATGGTAACAATATTGGCTATATGATTGATGATATTTATTATATTAACTATTGACTTAATTGAAGCACGTAGAAAAAGATTATAAAGTCGGAATTTTCGGACACGCCTATATCCTTTTTCAATGATACAAGGAATAAACGGGATTTAATATTCCGAGGAATGCTCTTGTTGTTGGCTAGATAGATGTCTCCTTGTGGAAACTGCATTGTTCCTGTTTAATCCTTTACTGTATGGTTTTATTTTTTAATATATTTTAACTCGGATCTGCATCATTCTTGTCAACTGTTGGAAGAAGACGCTGAAATTACGCACGTGATGTCATTTCTGCTATGAAACGGCTGGTAGAATTCTGCAGAGACAGGTATAATTTGTGTTGTCTTTGTTTTTTATGCTTATCGAATCGAAGACTGAATTCGGTGTCTGTTTCTCCAACATAATTCCATTTTTTTGCATTCGTAATAGGAAAGTAAATATATAAGATTTGAACTGTTTTAGAAACGTGTAGCATATAGGTGAACAAGTGGTTGAAGTAAAAAGGTAGATATGGGATCCTTTCTCTGAGTTCGCTCAGGGATTGAAACGAAACAATGGAATCAGCGAAAAACAGACGCGAGACGAAGGATTTCAAAACGGTGCATTTATTTACAATTACAGAATGAAATAAATTAAAAATAATAGAAGATAAGAAAAAATATATATATATATATATATATATATATATATATATATATATATATATATATATATATATATATATTCGTTCTTACCCTCTATTCTGTTATAATCTCTTTCCCTTTGGTTTATATATATATATATATATATATATATATATATATATATATATATATATATATAATATATATCAAGATCAAACAAAAGAAATCAACTTATCTGCCTTGATGGGTCATTCGTGTTGATATCTCTTGATAGTCCTAATGCACCGAAGCGAGAGTCCTTATGCGAAAACAATATTTCGCCGTCCGGCAGTTTCCCTGTTGTCTTTCTTTTTCGAAATGGCCTGGGATCCACAGCTACGCGTACGGACTTTAATTGCTCAATTCGGTTTAGTATATATTAATCTTTTCAATCGGTAGACGACGGACTTTGCTGGGTTTTTTTTTTATTCCGGTGGCCAACCCATTTAGAATCGGAGCGATTCGCTCGCCGGTATTCATCCGTTGCCGGTTAGACAGGAAAATACCTCCGTTTTTTTTAGATTACGTCTATCCCAAACTTCGTCACGTGACTTTCACTTCGTTCTTGGCCAGCACGTAGGAGGATGGGCTGCTAATCACGAGATGGTTGCATGATGGCGTAAGATCCAAGCAACCCCCAGTCGGGTCTGAACACGTTATGGCAGCAGGGCATCCTGATGTTGCTTGGCGATAACTCATGGTCAACCTCCCGATGGTCGCGTGCTTTTGGAACCAGATCATTTTCGGGTTGGATCGCATCAAAGTTCATGAGACTTTGGCATAAGGATGGAAGAGAAGGAAAGAGAGAAAGAAACAGATGAGAAAAGGAGGAGAAGGCTGATCATAGAAAATATTCGCACGCAAGTTGAAAACATTGTCTTTTATTTATTTTCTTTAACTATACATCGAAGTAGAATTTGGGATTTTCTGGTGCTTTTTAACCTTATGACTATATGGCTAATGAAATCTGATTCAAATCACAACTGTCAAAATCAGAGCGGTTGATGTGAATATTGTCTGAGTGCTGCAGGCGGAAACTTGCTATCTATATGCTTATATGTCAATTTAGTTTATATTGCTCCCACATATATTCATTTATTAAGCATCGAACGTTATCACCTCTTGTCGATGAAATTCCTTGAGTTTTCCGCCAACTTGCTGAATATTCATTACCACTTATTTACCAAAGACTTTGAAAAAAAATATAAGCATTTTTTATCTTGTTTATAAATACTTGACACAAAATAGATCCTTACATTTGCATTCATAAAATCACTCAGATCAGTTTTCCTATTGTATTATCGTTTGGTCCCGAAAAATTTATTTCGGTTGAGCTCTCTGGGGAGGAAGTGTTGGTTTGTAAACAGTGATTATTACGGCTAATACTGCAAGACTCTTAAATCGAATCGAGTTCTCTCAGTCACTGTGTGTTTATCTAAAAATAAATACGCTTAAATTCACCTTCATCACTGTCGTGCGCCAAGGGCTTAGTGGTGGAATCTCGGACTGACGCCAATTCAGTCGGGTTTCGAAACAGTCTTTCTGTGGATGACAAATATATATATATATATATATATATATATATATATATATATATATAAGAAATATAGTCTTCAGAAGTGCTATATTTATGGGGTAAAATTCTCAATATCAGAGATAGAGCGTGTGTAAATATAAAAGTGAACATAGAAGTCAATCAGGCCTGACGATTGCATATATCATGAAACAGACTGTCGCCTCTAAGTGTTGACTTCATATATATAAATATATATATACCATTTTGTATTTATTAGGAAAGCGCTCAATATCAGCGATAGTGATAACATATTTACTTGCGGTGAAATGAGTTTGTAACAGTGAGTTTCACACCATTTGCAATCGATTCTGACAATCGCATATGCGATGTCCATTTTACTTTACTCGGTTTTGTATTCAAAGTTATTTTGAATATTTAGAAATATATATATATATGTTAAGAAATGGACAAGGTCCGACAATTTATTTATTAAAGACATTTTTATTTATGTTTAACGTTGTTATTTTATAGATACAAGTATTTAAGCAAATGCTCTGTTTAAGATAAACAGTATTAAATAACATTTACCGGCCTGAATGTCGAAAAAATTTTCATAGACAAATTTCGAACCTGCATCCTATACGGAACTGTCATATACGTCATTTGCCTTACCACTCGATACACCATGAACCTTATGAATGTACAAGGTCAATTTACTGTTATAAACTACAATCTTTCATAAATCTCCTACATTCATAACTGCTCTGAGCGTAAGGAATGTAAACAAATGACGTCATATGTTATAGAAATGGACAGGTTCGACAATTTATTTATTAACGAACATTTTTAATAAAAACGTTAAACATAAATAAAAAGGCTTTGGTAAATGTTATTTAATACTGTTTATCTTAAACAGAGCATTTAAATTAAATACTTGTATCTATAAAATAACAACGTTAAACATAAATAAAAATGTCTTTAATAAAAATATATATATATATATGTTTTTGTGTGTGTATTTATGTTAATTTATGACAACATATGTATATAGAGAAAATTATTTTCTCTGAAATGCTATTTCTTTAGAAAATAAATCGTTGAGCGGTATTTTGATAAAATCGACAAAGGATTACGTAAAGATTAAAACCAAGGTAAAAATTCAACTCATATATATATATATATATATATATATATATATATATATATATATATACCCAAGTATATAATTGGTGTATACGGAATGAATTCCAATAACCAACAATTATTATTCTTTTTTAATACTACCCGTATTTTAAAGATCTGAATAGCTATTATAAGATGATTTCGTTGTCAATCTTTTAAATCTTCCTATACTTGGGTTTTGATTGGTCATTCTAGCTTTTGTAACAACGATTTCCCCTTACGAAGGATCGTTAATTAATTTGAAAACTTTTAAAACCATTTATTTTACATTCAACATCATCACTTGATAAGACACCGAGGGTGTTGAAACAAAATGACTATTTTTGTAGTGATTTTATAACATAATTATGTTATAATATTTTTTTTTAATATAATATATATATATATATATATATATATATATATATATATATATATATATATCTTTGATGTTACCTTCAGCATTCCGACTCCAGAGTTTCGTTGTCGAACATAGCCTTCCATTCTGCAGGTGGATATCAGCAATTTACTGCATATATTTTTTCGATTTTATCCGCATATACACACTTATAACTTGTGTATGTTTTCCTCTATATTATATGTGTTCCGATGCGCACTTGTACGCGTGCGATCATGTGCCCGTCTCTGAAAATATGCGTTAGCTCGCGTGCGATCTTCTTCTCGGATGTGCGTACGTGCAGGCTGCCGTGATCATTCGTAATTTTCCGTCCTTATGTTTTTGTTTTTGTTTTTTTTTTTTTTGCTTCTCATTTAGACTTCTCTGGGGTTTCGTTTTTTTCCCGATTATTGCTAATTTTGTTTGGGTTTGTTCCCATTCTAGATATGTGACTACATTTTATTTTTATTCATGGCCATTCTAGGAAGTTGTATTTCGTTTTTAAAGTTTTTTACGTAAATAATTGATAATATTGTTTAAATGATAGATATTATATATAGAGAGATTGTTCTTAGATGGCTGCAGGTCATACGTGGAACGTATTAAATAACTCAGCCTGAGTGGAGCCATCTGCCAAATGTCTTTCCAAATAATAGATTTCTGAAGAGCATCCTACCAGTTTGTCCATTGGCCTTGTTGGGATTGTTGTACTCCTTTTACGAGACTTTTTTTATCTTCTTCGTTCATCACATTTTGGATGACCATGTCACAGCGATCTTTACCAAAAGTTTTCGACCACCATTGCCTTTCATTTAGTCCTAACCCTTGTTTCCCTGCTTGTGTGTATCCGATGACTTCATTGAAAGCTTGATTGTCTTTAGCACTTGTTATCGTCTCTCTGACCTTCCACTTTCTCCCTGTTTTTAATGTAGGCTTTAATGTTTTTATTGCTTTATCCTTGGAGTCATCCAACATCATTTGTTGTCTAATTTTTCCGGATTTATACTCTTACACAATTGATTTAAATGGCAACTTTAGTTTTGCATGTCTGCAGTACAATGCGATATCAGACAAACCTGGAGGCAAACCCAACCATTTTCGGATATATTTGTTTATTTTCCTTTCCATTGACTCAATTGTACTCATTCCAAATTCGTACACAATTATGGGCCATAGTAGCATTGGAATGAGCATATGCTCTAAGCACCATACCTTGTATTTTCCTTTTAGAGGACAAAGATCTATCTTATGGAGATTTTCTTGTAATGAGCTGGATGTTTCTTTTACTTGGTTGGTATCTTTTAAGGATTGATCGTACCACCGACCTAAACTTTTCACTGATTTTTCTGATACACTAGGGATTCTTTGGCCACCTACTAGAAAATTTATGTTTTTATTCAACTTTCCTTTTGTAAGAGAAAGACTTCTGGACTTGTTTGGTTTAAATTTCATTCTACACCAACTTATCAGGTCGTCTATCAAGCTTAATATCTTGCGAGTTGAACTTACTTTGGATGAGAGGATTGTAGTGTCATCCATGAACGCTTCACTGGTGGAATTTGACAACCTCCACTAAGCTCAACAACATCAGCCTTGTCGTTTGTCGCTTTGAGAATCAGCTGCATTGCTAGAACGAAAAGTATTGGTGCCACTGTACATCCCATCGCAATTCCAACTTCAAGTCTATTCCACTTAGTCGTAAAGTCTTTTGTAGTGAAACGCATGAGGAAACCATCAAAATAAGTTCCTAGCATAATAGATGTTTCCTCAGGAATATGGTACATTTGTAATGATAATTGTATCATTTGGTGAGGTACTGATCCATAGGCATTAGCTAAATCCAACCAAATGACATCCAAATCTTTTCTTTTAATTTTTGCTTTTTGAATGGCCTCCTAGATCATGTTTCCATGCTCTAAGCAACCAGCTATTCCTGGAACACCACCCTTCTGTTCTGACCTATCGATATACTCATTATCGAGAAGGTATTTGGTCAACCTCGATGCCAAAACTGCGAAAAAAAATTTTTCCTTCTACATTCAAAAAAGCGAAAAAAAATTTGATGTCCTTGGAATACTTTGCTTTGGGTATGTACAAACCTTCCGCTGTTTGTCTATATTTCTGAGAAAATTATGTACAGTATTTACATTAGTCGGACTATTGTCCTCATCTTTGTCGCCATATTTGTCAAACGTTTCGGCCGTTGTACGCTCCGGCCTTCTTCAGGTGGTTGGAATTTCAGAGGGAAAATAGCAGGGAGATAACTGATAACTGACATCCATCAAACATGGCGTGGAATTAGAACAGTCTATGGATCGAAATAAAGGGTTCAGTTCGAAATTCCAACCACCTGAAGAAGGCCGGAGCGTACAACGGCGGAAATTTTTAAATTAGTCCGTACAAACTTCCATATCATCCACTGTTGGCTGATATGGTAATTTTTCCACGCTTATTTTAAATTAGTATGTAACCATTTAAGAAGAGTAGGACATTTTTTTGTACAGAAGGAAAGGTATTCCGTTAGGGCCAGGTGCAGATTTATTCCTACTTTTGTCGACTATGCGTTTTATTTCTTCGCGCGTGGGTGGTTTCATGTCAAAATTTTCTTTTAGAAACGGCTATTATGAGCTAGAAGAATATGTCGTTCAGGATCAGAGTACACACCTCTTAAATGTTCCTCTAGAACATTTTTCTCTATTTTAAGCACACCTGATCTTGGTTGATCAAATACATTCCTCGCATATTTGTAAGGTTCCTGGAAGAAACGCTCTTGGTCTTTCCTTCGTTTCACTCGTCTTTTTCTTAAACTTTCAGCTCTGCTAAGAGCATTGTGCCTCTCTTTAAGTTCCTGCCAGATTTTAAGCAAGCCTTCTTTCTCGTCAAAATTTGCGAAACGGATTTGTCGTTTTAGATTTCTTTTTTTTTTTGTTTCTCGCATCTTGCATTAACCGTTTACGCCTGTTCTTTTTGGATGGTGGCTTATCATTTTCCTCTTTCACGCCGTCGATTTCCTTACAAACCCAGTAGAATATTTTACTACTTTCGTTCAAACGTTCGTGATATTTCTTTCTTCCCAGCTCTTTACGTAATGTCTTGCTAATGATATGTCTAGCATACACCACTCTTCCGAGTTGGATGCTGGTAGAAATTTGATTCTTGGCAGTTTGGGTTCCGTCCCATCTTTTGTTTCAACAGCTTGGATATCCTCAGCACTGTGGTATGCAT
Organism: Acanthosepion pharaonis; assembly: GCA_903632075.3. Classification (NCBI taxonomy): domain Eukaryota; kingdom Metazoa; phylum Mollusca; class Cephalopoda; order Sepiida; family Sepiidae; genus Acanthosepion; species Acanthosepion pharaonis. Next base: position 2,371,104 of record CAHIKZ030000147.1, read on the forward strand.
CATGGCATTGGTTTTCCGACGTCTTATCTATTTTGACAGAGCGCCGCTCCTGAACCGTTTTCAGAGAAGCACAACCCATTTTTTTTTAAGGTGAATCTTCGCTCCCTTTTGGGACCTGAATTTCCGACCACAAACATATGGGAAGTCCGTGCACTTTTCTAAATTCATGGTTTGTCTTTCATTCCGGGTTCGTTGCCGATTATTCCGTTTGGATTCATCATCCTCCCTCCCTTTCGGTGAATGCTGAGGGCATTTGCTTTTATATTCCTTTTTAGCAATAATTTAATCAACTCTGGGTTGCTGACCCGGTGAGATCATCTGGTCTTTCCCAGCGTCCCCTGTCTTTCCAGGTGTCTTTTTATGTCCACGTCTATTCCTTCAGTTCTTCTCCTTGTTCTCATGTATTGTGTGTGTGTTTGTCAGTATGGTTATATATTCCTTCTCCCAACATATATATATATATATATATATATATATATATATTCCATTATTAAAAAGAAATAGTATATATATATATATATATATATATATATATATATATATATATATATATATATATATATGAGTGTCGTACGTCTAGTGCATTTGCTTTTGCCAGTATATATGTATATTTTCGTTCACCATATTATATTATATTATGATAAGGAATCCTATATAGTGACTTCCTGCATTTTGTATGGTATTTTGTGTGTTTGTGTATGTGTGTATTTCTGTGGATTTGTGCGTGTGCGCACGCGCGTGCAACTAGTGTGTTTTGCCACTATGTTTATATGGTGTGAGTTTATGTGTTTGGGGTTATGTTTTAGTTTCTGTTTTAAATTTGTCTATAATGTTGTTTTTTTTTTTTGTATTTGGAGGCAAGAGTATTCGTCTGTTTGATATATTAGCTTAAACTTAAACTTCTCTTGTCGCATTTTTGGATGTCTTGTGCGACTTTTCTGCTTTCTGGGAATTTAATCTTGTGTATGTGTTGGGAAACTCAATTGTTCATTGCTTTATTCAAGCAATACACAATATATGACGTATTTTGTTCACCGGAGTTTCAGTTTAATTTGTTCTTTATAATATATATTGTTGTGGGTTTTTCGAAAGTGTAGGAGTTTCCTTCTATAATTATATCACAAAAACCGTATCTTTCGTTGTTGCATTAAATTTTAAGAAAGTTATCTGATTCAAAGATTTATATTATCGAACACCCTATATTGCTGTATTGTGGATTTTACATGAAAATCACGATATGGTCTTAAATTTTTGCACATGACTGCATGTGTTTTAGGTTTATTTGATTGCCGTTTACTTTTAATAATTTCGTTTGTTTTTAGTATATCTTTCATTTTATCATTCTGGTTAAGTAATCAAGTTTCTTGTTTTTTCTATAAACAGTTCCTCATTGTTCTGGTATGTTGAGACGTATGCTAAACTTTTTTGTTTTTACGTTTCTTTCGGTTTCATAGTTGATTTAAAGGAATTTTGTACTGCTAATCCAACACCATTCTTTATTCGTAGTGTGGAGTATCCTAGTTTTTTTTTTTTTTTTTTTTTAGAGTTTTATATAATTATTCTAGTCTGGTTTTGAAGAGGATTTTCTCGGGTACTATATTGCAGATCTTACGTGCTAGAGATTAGGGGATTAATTTTACACATATTTTTGGCCGATGGCTCTTAAAATGAAGATATTTTTGGGTATCATAAAAGTTTGTGGTAAGTAACTGTGATAATTTGACTATTTCTATTTCTAATGTGTATATCTAAGAATGGCACTTCGTTAAAATTATATTCCTCTGTGAATATAATCTTCACGTGTTATTTTTGGAGTAAATTGTGTAATTCGTTAATATTGCCCCACGAGGATTTCTAAAATATGAAGTAATCATTTAAGTATCTCTTTTAAGATTTAGTAAAGTAGTTTTTTACATTTTCCCATATACTTGCTCTATCGTTTCATAAGTGTTTTCCTCTAGGTAAGCTAAGTTTATGATACTGATGATATTAATGCTTAAATATTATATATTATGTATATATATATATATATATATATATATATATATATATATATATATGTGTGTGTGTGTGTATATGTGTGTGTGTGTGTGTAGTTACATTTAATGGTGTTGTTATGCTGACTGCTATTGTTATTGTTGGAACAGCCATTGGTTTTATTGAATATTTTTCATTGTCCTTATTTATTATTTTCTCCATGTTAACCATGCAGCTGTAAGCAATTTAATAAGTAATTTTATAACTAATTATTTTTTGATCATTTTTGATAATTTTCTGTTTTTAGAGAAGTGATAGTCAATTATTCTGAAGATTATTTTCTATTCTTTTGTTTTTTATTTAATATTGTAGGAGGTTGAACCAAATTATTTTACTTTTTCTGTTGTTTTTGTTTGAATGAATTTCGTTTTAGTTTTATAGCATTTTTGAACATGGACATTTTCTTAGGAGTAATTCAGATGTTTTTTTTTAAATATTTACATTGAATAGTTTAGGGTATTGAATATGTGGGAATTGCTTTACTTATAGATATGGGTGTGTGTTTAAATAGATTAGGAGGGGTGGTTAACTTTTTGTTAAAACATACTATGTTGTTTGGTTTTCTGTATGAATTTTAGAATTCGTTCTTTAGGTTGAATGTTATATATAACACATTTTACTATTTTTTGATTTGATTTTATATCTATTGCTAATCCTAGGGTTTTCAATGTTTTTATTATATCTTGTTTTATTTTTTCTATAGTTCTACCGTTACAATTTCTTAAAAGTAATAGAACGTCATCCCTATGAAAACCTATATCTTTCTTGTTAATAGTATTTGTTAAATTATTTATTACGCATATGCATAAATTTGAAGCCTATCTATCAATTGTTATATCAAATATTTATTATTATTATTATTATTATTATTATTGTTGTTGTTGTTGGTATTGTTGTTGTTTTATTTCCATTGGTTTCTGGGGTATACTCATTTCTTTCTGGGTACTGAAACAGAGAGTTAAGGTCAGAAATGGCATCATGAAATTTATTTTCCACTGAGCTGTTTTAAAAAACAAAATTGTACATATTTTACATTGATAAAGCCCTTCGTAAGACGTGTGTTCTCTTTGTGAGAACATATTTTCTTAATTCTTCAAGGCATAGGCAACCCGGGATTCTTTCATTTTGTCTATTGTAATCTTTTGAAATCATTCAGAGGGCTCCAACTAAAACAGGAATTGGTAAAGTCCTTACGCGCCACATTTTTGATATTCCGATTTCAAGGTAATATCAATAAATAGGTACATATTTTCTTTGCGGTCTCTAATTATGATGGCAGGGCGATTAACTTTGATTGTTTTGTCTATGTGAATTGCAAAGTTCATTAAATTTTTTACAGGTCCTATCTATTTAATCGGGTATGAGTTGTGTTCATTAGAATTTATTGCAGTTTCCTTTCCGTACTCGTTGCATATTTTCCAGTGCAGATATTGGCCAAATCTCTCGTGCCGAATTTGAGTGGGTGCCAATACCGCGCAACCTGATACAAGATGGTCAATTATTTCTATTTATCACATAATCTGAATTTTCGGCTAAGACAATTTTTCAGTATGTGTGCTTAGTAATTTCTAGTTAGCAAGCATTTGTCATGTGCAGCCAGAATAAAAACTTCAATTTCAGCTTGTATTCCTGTACTACATAGCCTCTGATGTGTACGAGGTTTGTCTACATCAACTTTTGTTGGTACGGACAGAGTATTGACCCTGAATCGGTTTATCTTGCCATAATTTCTGTATCTGGTCGGTTTCATTTGCTTTAGCTTTCTTTTTTAAAAAAATATTTTTGCATGTGCAGTCATTCTATTATACTTTATTTTTATGTCTTCCACCGCTTGAAATTCCATTCTAAATTCATGGCTTTCTTTATTACTGAATACATTCGCTTACTACTTTCGTGTTCTTCGACGCAAAGTAACATTTAAGATTGAAAATAAGGCTGCAAATAAGAATTCTAAATTCTAAATTAAAGGGACGCTATATTTATCAAAGATAACAGACAAGAAAAAATGTTCAGAAATCAAGGAGTTAACTATTATTATTCGAGGAAAATCAATAAAGTAATTAATAATAATATTAATATTAATAACTTAAATTAGTAGTGCTACATATCAATGAAAATAGAATGAAATAAAAGAGCCCACAAAAACTTGATTTCGTCGTCATATTTGATTTCAGCTTTATAATCTAAAGATTCGGACATGCATTTGCTGTTTAATGGGTAGGAATTTTTTTTCTGTAATTGCAATTATCAATTATGTGGATGTTTTTTTTGTGAAGGTCATTGAAGCGCTTGATTAGTATGGAACAGTTGTGTTGTGATATATATATATATTGTGGATGTTTTTAGCATAACTGTAGCTAACATTCAAGTTGTTTTTGTTGAAAATTTTATTTGACTTTGGGGAATGAGTGAAGTTCTTATGGATTAAATTCAAAAATGTTTTTCCGATATTAGTTTTGATGCTTTTGTTGACGGATGAGTTAAACCATATCATATTGCTTTTACGAGGTTTGGGTTTGTTGGAGACATTATTGCTATTGGCTAAGAATTCGAAGTTAATTTTTTTCGTTATTATATTTTAGTGCCTCTACTTATTTGCCTTTATGTTCGTAAAAAATGTCGGTATTTCTAGAGTTGATGGAGTGCCTAAATTGTACCGACTTTTGTCAATTATTTAGTATTCTAGTATGGTGATCGGATTGTTTAATGTTGTATCTATGGTTATATAAATCTTTAGTGTGTGGTTTATGAAGCGCATGTTACATCCAGGAAATTAATTATATTAGCATAGTGGTGCTAATGCTAAGACCCTAGTCTTTGAAGAACTTAATTAGGGTTTTACTTAGATGTTCAGGTTTTTGTGTGCTAGATTTGCGTAGAAGTATAATCTCGTCGTCCTTATAGAGGCCGGTGTTTTTAATATCGAATATAAACCTAAGAGGACAAATTAATAGTATTCCAGCTGAATCAAACGCGCCTATTTTGATACTAAAGTCTGTATTGCTATGGTTAGTCCACAGGGAAACTTCATGGAACAGAATGGGTTTATGGGCTTTTTTAATGATGTTAATGTACTGTTTGTTTATGAGGCAGTACATTTTGGCCAGGTTTATCGCATCAATTAGAAACTTCTCGGTGATAGATGGGTAAAAATACAAATATCGAATTGGAAGAAAAAACATTCGCTTTTCTTATTTATGTTATTGAACCAAACAATATTTTTAGCGGTATTATGCAACTGGTTGATTCCAAAAGCATTTCTTGTGTATTTGAAGGATCTTTCGAGGATTTTCTTACTTATCCTATCGATGTTATTCTTGGATGGGTTGATTAACTGTTATTAGGGGCTGTGTGCGAAGTTATTCTTGTGATCTTTCACCGTAATGTCTGCTGCTTGTTCAATTTAAAGATTTTTTTTTCTTCTACAACTGTCTTTTAGCTTCACAATTGATGGAAAATTCCCAGTGTTAGGTAGATTTTTGGAATTCTTTTGTCCTCCCTATCAATGTCTGTGATGTCTCGACGTCCATCTGATAATAGTTCCCCGTTTTATGAAAATTTTATCAGATTACTTGATGATGGCAATCATTTATACATTTTTTTCTGAAGGTTGTTAGTCGAGTTTGATCTTATAAATAATGTAGAATAATTATTTCTTGAAACCCAGTAGCTGGCCTTCACAGAGTGGTGTTTTTGCGATTTAAATACAGATGATACATTCATTTCGAATTCGATGTTCATGTTTGCGCTAGTTAAAGAATATCTTCCACATCGTTCTGTTATTGAGATCCTTTATTTTGTGTAGAATGTTCACTTTAATCCTTTACCTTGATTTTCGACTTAAGACATTATTTATCATAAGGTAAAAGAATTACTACAATGCGCGACGTGTCGGATTTTCAAAGAGGGCAAATACTTAGTGCTCAATTAGCTGGTGCATCTGTGACGAAGACGTCGGAATTATTGAATGTATTTCCAGCTGCATTGTCCACGGTTATGACAGCTTACACGAAACAAGGCAAAATATCAGCAGCAAAGAGTAATACTGAACGGAAATCAAACTTGACCGAAAGAAACCTATGAGTTTTAAAATGAGCTGTAGCAAAAAAATCATCTAAATACTACAGCAAAAATTACATCAGAACTAATTACTCGGGTAAACAAAACAGTTTCCACACGCACAGTATGTCTGGAGCTCCATAAATCTGGTATCCACGGAAATGCTGCGATTCCTAAACCTCTGATCACAAAGTCAAATGCAAAGTTACGAAATGAATTTGATGATCACAAAAAAAAAATGAGACTCGCGGAAAGAAAAAAGTTTATTAGTTCTGATGAGTCTTCTATCACGCGATTTCCTACAAACGGGTGTGTATATGTCTGGAGAACACCCCGTGAAACCTATGAGCCAGATTGCATAGTCCAGACATAGTCAAACATGAAGGTGATTCAGTAATGACGGCAATTTCCTGGTATTACTCTGGTCCTATCATCACTCTTAATGGTAGAATTACTGAAGCTAAATATCCTTTCAATGTGTACTATAGTGATGCCTGAAAATGCCATATTCCAAGATGTTAATGTACCCATACACACTGGAAACAGTGAAATCATGATTTGATGAGAATCATAACGTAATTAAACATCTTCCATGGCCAGCAAAATCACCTGAACCCGAAGTAATTAAACCATTATGGGGAGTCCTAAAGCAGAGATTGAGGAACAGATTTCCTGCCCCATCGTCGCTGAGGAAACTTTCCAAGATTTTGATTGAAAAATGGAATAAAATTCCATTGGAAACAATTCAAAACATATTTGATTCCATTTCACGCAGAATTAAAGCAATTTTAGAAGTTAATGGAGATTCAAGACTTTATTAGTTAATAAATGTTTCTGCCAGTTGCCCACATTATTTTGTCAAATCCATGTATATTTCGCATGTGTGTGTGTGTTTGTGTGTGTGCCAAAGTGAGAGAGAGAGAGAGAGAAAGAGAGAGAGAGGGAAAGAGAGAGAGGGACATAGAGGGGATAGCAGTAAAATACTTACTGATAAAATCGTTGAGAAAATTAAAAGGTAGACTTGAATTATTTCCGTGAAGCCGGCGGATGAAAGAAGAATGAATGGAGTACATAAAAGTACAGAATAGAATTATTATTATTTGAAAATGTTGAAGGTATGTGTTAATTACTTTAGTAACTAAAACAATTCATTTGGACAATTTATTTGGACATTTCTTTACCTGTGAGTCATGAAAAGACGTAAATCATTTCTTCTCTTTGATTTCCTTTCGGCACATCGCAAATTTCACGTTATTTACAGGAGCCGGTCGAACGAAAAATTATTTCAATTATCATCTCTCACTAAACAGTGTACAAAGAAATTACACACGAAGACACACGCACATACACACAAACACACATGCACCCCCATATATATATATATATATATATATATATATATATATATTCAGAGGCAATAATTAACAATTCTTGCCCATAGCTGGGACCCTAACAGATGCTAACATCACGGTGGACCTCAGAACACCTACAATTAAGAAGTGGTTCCACGCTCCTCAAACTCAAAAACTCCTGATCAGAGGCCTTGCTGCTAGACGTAGTTCAACGTCTTTCCCAGGACGCGGATGCAGTCTAACGTCGTACCCAAGACATATATATATATAAATAAATATATATATAGATAGATACATCCATACATATATACATACATTCTGCGGAATCATTATCAATGATCATATATTTTAAGCCTACCAAACATTGTTCCAACTTTTTTGGTTGTTGTTGTTTATATATATATATATATATATATATATATAATTCCCAGAGACAAAATAGCAACATATAATATCCTTTCCTTGAGATCACACATCCTATTGTTTCGATCTTGAGGTACTATAGTTAACTCTGATTTTAATTCTAAGAAGACCATTGTCTTTTAGGTTTGAAGTATTTATCAGAAGACAGGTTTTCAACATAATTTTGCAGTCATGTCTGGTCGATTTTGCCTTAATTTTCCTATAAGCATTTCAGACACTGATAACCTCTTCTTTCAGTACACATTTTGGTTGCTTTTGGTCCCACCGATTTTCATTGTGATAGGTACTGAATGCTGAATACAATGACCTGTGACTGTACTGAGCAGACCTACCCTGACGACGCAAATATTCCGTCGGTTCCAGTCGGCCACACCCAGGTATTATGCGTTCGTTCATCTTCTGATGTTCTGCGCATACACGATGTGATGGGCTTCTGTTATGTTTCATTGGTAGAGCGTAATTAGATGACGCTCTTCCTGCGTAACAATTTTGAATTCTTAATTTTCTCGTCTGAGACAGGAATCTGCCAGAAATCGATGACTCATAGTTTGATCTACATCAGTATCACTAACATTGATATATTTTGCAATTTTATTTCTTCTGCTTTTGCGTTTTGGGACGCTTTGTGTTTTCAAGCTCTCGTTCATTTAAATACATTATGGAGTCTTTTGTCACAGGGTACAGTGTGTTTGATAACCTCATTTCATCATCAGTCTTAAAATGTGAACCTTTGTTTGCAAGTTAGTATAACATACAAGTTTACAGTTTTCGGTGTTTCTTGCAACTAAATCTATCAGCGAATAGCTTTTCTTTTGAGAATTCCACTAAGTTAATAATAATAATAATAACAGTATTATTAATAATTAAAATATAACGTCTGAATAATTTGTTCTTAAGTTTCCATTGGGAAGTATTTCGTCATTTTAGCTTTGATGTAAAAGGGAAGTAGTGTAAACATCAGCCAGAGGCATTGCTATAAAATGGCAGTGACAAGATATGCGATTTTCAAGAAAAAATTAATAAAATACTTAACCGCAATACCTTGTCAGTCCTTTATAACAAAACTTGTGTGAAAAGAAGAATTGCTGCCCAAATAAACAATCATATATATATATATATATATATATATATATATATATATATATATATATATATATATATATATATATATATATTGTGGTGTATATTTGACGTCTCAATTATGCAAAATAAAATAACACAGATATCTCATTTTAAAAGATATATTTACAAAAGATTATATAAAAAAATATCCTGAGAAGGTGACTAGACCTTTCTATCTATTGATTTTCGATGTTCCACCAGCCTTAATTTTTTGAGGATAGCTTGTTTCACTTGCATATTCTTTCCCACATCTGTACGGAATGATATAGACATTGTTCTTTATCAATTTCTCCCCCATGTTAGGCTTTATTCAGCAGGTATATCACCATAGAGTGGATCCGCTTTTGAATATTCTCCTGTTATTGTATGGACGGCAGATCTTGTGAATATTTACTCATACATCCTTGACGTAATGCAGACAAAGTGTGGCAATGGTCTAGTTCTCGTCCTCAAACTTTCTGTTTCCACCTACAGATCCTAAACAAACAAACAAACAAACAGTTATTATGAAGAGTACACTTGATACTGATGATTTCTTTTTGTTATGTGTCACATGATTTAACCATTGTTGCAGACATAGTAATTTTTTCTTCTCACTGTATGGATCGTGGGAATTCAATTTGTAGTATTTATTTTCCGTTGAAGGTTGTTTTTACCAGGTATTGGTAAACCCGAAAGCTAGTTAATTCTTATTTTCTTATTCATTGTGAATTTGATCGAAGGTCTTTTGGAACTCACATAGTCCAGCAGTATTTGTACAGCTTCTTCGTGCAGCCAGATTATGGAGATGTCATCTACTTATCTCCGCCATACTGCTGACTTTAGTAGTGCCGTTTCTATAATCATCCCCTTAATATAGATGTTCGCCGACTCTAGTTTCAAAGAATTTTCATTGTACAGAAGACGTAAAATTTCCATCAAAGAATCTATTGTAATGTAAGTATATTCTCCCAGAGAGATGTCCAATTGCGCTGCCAGGATTTCAGCCATATGAACTCGACCATATGATACAAGAGTGGGCACCAAAGTAAATGACAATAGGAAAAATATCTGACTAGGAAGCTAAAGAGGCTATGGAGTATATACTTAGAACTAATTCTAGTAGTAAGAGGTGCACTTTGAACATCATCCACAAAAATGAAAAACCGCTTAGAGAGAATTGAAATGAGCCCATTATTGTAGGCCTCCAAATCTACTGCCATTACTTAATCTGCCTGTATGCTACGAAAGATTTTTGAGTTTTGCTGACACTTTTTGATCATGTCCAACGAACATAATTTCCATTGAGTCCGTCAATATCTGACGCCAACATAATAATAATAATAATAATAATAATAATACCTAAATCAAACCAGAGGCACTGCCGTCTCCAACCGCCTGGATATCCAACGAGGAAACTTTCAACGAGACTCCTTGTCACACTTAAATTTTTTCTGCCATTAATCCACTTACGCATGAAGTAAACAATAATAGGTAGAGATACAAAATAAAAAAGAAAGTATTTCATCAACTACTCAACATGAATGATCTCAAACTATTTGCTAAAGACAAAATAATTGTGTAAAATTGTTTATACTGTAAAATGTGTCAGTGACAACATATGCATGGATTTCGGATTAGATACATCTGGAAGAGTAACATTCATGAAGAGCGAATTAGAGAAACACACTCATTAGATTTAGATTTAGCCACAAAGATTAGGGACCTGAAAAACCATTGTGCCTATAAGTACCTAGGAAATAGCGACGAAAATGGAATACAGAATAACCAAAGGAAGTAGAAGTTAATAAATGAATACTACAGGCATGTGCGTCTGGTACTGAATACATAGCTGAATTATAAAAAAAATACGAGTATCAGCCATAAACACCTTGGCTGTTCCTGTAGTGCAATACACTTTCAACATCCTTAACTGATCATAGCTGACATTAATCAAATGGACGCCAAATCGAGAAAACCTCTCACCTGCTACACCATGTTTCATTCCAAAGCTACAAACAACTGGCCTTCAAAGATATCTGGATACTACAGTAGACTGTATGACGATATGTGTCAAAGAACAAGAAAGTAGCAAGAGTCTTTATAAAGTAATAAAGGAAGCCAATAATTCCAAAATGGAGTTTCAAATGGGTGAAGAAATACAAGTAAAGCAAAATATACCGACTGAAGCTGTTTAAAAAAGAAAGCAAATGCAAATGCAACCGATAAGATAGAAAAATAATGGCAAGATACACCGATTCACGGTGAATAGTCTGCCCTTATCAAACAAACTGATGTAGACAAACCCCGTATCCATTAGTGACTACGTAGTGCAGGATTAAAAGTTGAAAGCGAAGGTTTTATTCTTATTGCACAAGACAAAAGCTTGCTAATTATAAATTTAAAAGCACACATAATTAAAATTGCGTTTGTCCAAAATGCAGGTTCTATGATAAATATCCATAAACAATTGACAATTTTGTTTCAAGTTTCACGGTATTAGCACCAACTGAATAGAAATCATGGTATGTCAGAAAAGATTCCAATAGACACTTTGAAGGGATTCTTGGTAGACAATGCCTTAAATACAAAAAATGTTCTGGCGATTACAGGCCACACCTTAAGAAGGGCCTTAGCAATGTAAAATATTTCTTTCTTTTTTTAAATTGCTCAGTGGAATTTCTGATTGGGACCAGAAAGAAATGTATACACACCAAAAATCAAAGGAATAATAATAATAATAATAATAATAATAATAAATGTGACTTAATTCATGTGCGTTTCTTAACGGAACAAATTACAATGGACACAGATATGATGTCAGAAAATAATGTGACATGAACGGAGCATTCAGAACATTTTATTACAAACGACTGTAAGATCTTAAGATCCATATTATGAAAGAATATTCAAAATCTCACAATCTTTCGACATATGCTTTTAAAGATTTGTAAAATATAAATTGAAGAAGACATACATACTGCCGAAATAGTGTTTAACAGTGTCAAACACTCTGTTTTTCATAAATTATATAGCGTTAAATATTATTGTTATTAATAATATTATTTTGTTAAACACATAAATTGAATTCCCTGTATTGAAAAATACTATGATTAGTATCAAATATTTATCATTTATTATAAAAAAATATTGTGACGTCCCTAAACACAGCCTTCGCTCGCTCCTCGCTGCTTCGTTCGGGTGTCGCCGCTCCAAACGTGACATCCGCCTCATTGCGTCAGTCGTGTTGTCCCATCCTGTGACGACCAACTGGCTTGGTATCGGTCGTGGCACCCAAATGTGACGTTCTAATCTTTTGGTGATTCGGATGGGAATCTGGTTAGATTCGATATCAGCCTCGTCGTTCCCAACTCTCTTCCAACGTCTGGTTACCAAAATAACTGCGTTGATCTCCAGTCTGCTTACCCACGTTGTAAATTGATCTTAGGCAGACGGAATCAATCAGTAGTTGGGGCCGTAATGCAAATCGAGTTCAACCGAGGGTGACACCGCAAAAATATGCATAAAAGAAAATAAAATGATACCTCAAAAGTTCAAGGTATCAAAGAAAAAATGATAACAAAACTTTATGTCTAGTTGCTGGATACATAGGACTGCGTCTATCTCCCGACCCGCTACATGGATTGTGACACGTTGTTCTTTTGTTAGGCGAGTTTTAACACTTTAAGTTGTCTGTTCTCCAAGAAATTGGTTCTTGGTGTGTCTTCAGGCGAAAGTCGAAAAAACTTATTTTTGTGGTCTGGATCTAAGTCGCTCTTCAAAATAATTGTTCTTGGATTGAAGATGAGTTCGGAAGCTGCGCGAATCTTAGTCAACTGCGAGGCACTCTTCTCTGCTGAACTCTTCGGGAAACTCTCCGGGAAACTCTACTCAACTCAACTCAACTCAACTGAATTTTGCTCGCTGCGACTTTGCTTATATGGACGCCGACCAAAACCGGGGTGGGTTTGTCGGCGCCGGAGGTTACTCGATAATTCTAAATACCTATCCACTTCTTTTATTTCTGGTTAAGAATTTTCCAATTCTTTCCATTTTTGGGAGTCTTCTCTTACTCCCACCTTCTCACCATACTTCAGAGGGGTGTCAACTGTCCTCCCCACTTCTTCGTAGCAACCTCTCATACCCATCCTCTAGGTGGGCGGTGGCGGCTTCCCTCCTTGCGACACGTGATCACAACTCGGCCAATGATGTCCAGCCGGGCGTGTGCGATCCAGCTGGCTTTGTTTCAGGAAAAAAATATATCTTGCTCAAAAAGAAATTATCTTTTTCTTTTTCTTTTCTTTCCTTAATCGCAGCTCTCATTTTCTTTGGTCGCCGACAGAACAATGCGACCAGTGGTGTCATAACCTCTATTCTTCATCTGGACTTCGTCAGTCAGATTTTCGCTAATTATCAGAATTGGTGGTCGTCCGGCAAAACACCGTCTTCTCGAAAAAACAGTTCCATTGTTCTAGTCATGCTTGGTGCCAATTTCTGATAACATAGTTTTGTTATCACAGCCGAACTCTAACACCCATGGATGTTTTGTCAAAAAACGGTCAGCCGTTACTTCGTGTGCGGCTTAGCAGACGACACAGTTAATTTTTCTTATCTATCCAAAGCCCTGTATTTCACCTGTTCTTTGTCAATTATCAAAATAACATTTTCATTTGGAGTTTTCTTAGCTAGTCGGTCTGTGGTTTTCTAATTAGATGTTTTGCCAGCATTAAGCGGCTGTTATCTATCCCCGATAACACAAGTTCGTCGCCAGAACATAGTCGATTCCCTTATCCACTTAGAATTTTTCTGCAATGGTAATGACACCTTTTTCGCTATTTTCTACTTACGAAAATAACATTGTCAAGGCCCCTGATCGTGGGTGTTTTTTTTTTAATCATCTACGCTTGGGTCTCGCCTCTCTTTTCCTTTCTTTCCTTTCTCTTTTTCCTTTTTTTTTTTTTTTTTTTTGTCCTGTTAAATGGTGCCACAATATTTATCATTTATTATAAAAAAAATAACTCACCTATTCATTTCTAAAAACAGGGAAGAACATAAATTAGACTTAGGTAAAAATAGAGTCGTTTGGGAACTCTCGTGCTCTTTGGGGTATTACGTCAACAACATTGATAATAAAACATCTTCTTCTTCTTCTTCTTCTTCTTTCCTTTCTTCTGCTTTCTGAGTGTCTATTCGAGACGTAGGGTATCATAAATCTCCACAGCTTCCTTTCATTTCTAGCTCTTAGTAAAGACTGTTTTTCTCTATCTCTTCTAATTCATGTTCTGCCAAACAATTACACAAACTCTTTAGGTATGTTATTCGTTGCTTACTTCTCTCTCTCTCTCTCCCTCTCTGTCAATCTCTTTGTCTTTCTCCTGATTTCATTATCATTTGGGAGTGTCAAATACGCCAAGCCATGTTTCCTTATGTGTTTACGCAACTCGACCAAGAACTCAGGATGAGTTAAAACAGAGAATTCAGGATGAAATTCCCAGTATCCCAGCTGAGATGTTGTAGCAGTCAATGAGGAATCTCAACAGCAGATTTCAAGAATGCATTTGTACAGGAGGACGCCATCTGCAGGACGTAATTTTAAAAAAATGAAAATTCCATCATTGTTTCTTAAATGGCATGTTATAAGGTTTCTATTACTATGAATAAAATATTTTTCTTCCATCACTCTTGGTTTTATTGGATTGTTCCCGTTTTTTGCGGTCACCCTATATATATATATATATATGTCATATTTTTTTACACATACACAAGCACGCATATATATATATATATATATATATATATATATATATATATATATATATATACAGAGGAGAGAGAAAGAGAGTGATAGAGAGAGAACGACAGAGAAAGAAAAATGGGCGTTTTTCTAAATTTTTAGAAGATTCACTTTCCGTACGTGAGAACTGAAAATTTCACGATTGTCGATTTTTCAGGAAGCAAACTTGTTGATATTTTTGGTTTTGGGAAGTACCTTAGGCCCATAAGGTGCGTGTGAATTTAGATAAACAAAACTGTTCGAAAGTTGTCAATTTCTGTGTTAGCATCGGAGTGACTGAGGTTTGGAACATTCTAGAGTTTTTCAAACTTTTAATCATCACAGATGAAACGCTTTCTCACAGAAATGGCAGCTAAAATTCTCTCAACATAGTTGTATTTTACAATTATTTGGTGAGCAGTAACGGTTGTTTCAAATTTTTCCAGGGACTGTTGATTGAGACTAATTATGGATCAAAATGCAGTGTTTTCCATTACTGTTGTTAGGTATTTCTTTTTATTTGCTATTTATTATTTTTTGTTCATTGGTTTTACTACGTTTTCTTGTATTTTTCTGTGTGTACGTAGTTTCTTAATTTGTTTATTATTTACTTAATTTCTTTAATTATTCATTTATTTGGATTTAATTATTTTACTTATTTTTCGATTTATATGCAACGTAGTAAAAATTTGTTTTCGTGCCTGCATTTTGAGATAAGTTCTGATCCTTTGTTTAGTAGTTTGTTTGGGTTTGGGAAGGTAATTATAGCATTTTGTTTTTCCTCCAGGTAAAGTTTATTGTTTTAGGCTGCTGTTCTTTTACTTACTTTTTTTTTATTTTTATCTCCCAGACACTGATTTTCATTTTAAAGACGACTGACAATCTACTGCGATTAAGCTTTTTATTCAATTTCTCTTGTTTTCGTATAAGCCTTTTCTTTTCTGGACATAAACTTTGTAAAACTTATCCAAATGTTGTTTATCCTAGAGCGTTACGTCTATTCTATTAGCCATTGTCAAGGATTTTTTTTTTTAAATGGAGTTATTGGATTGCTTTTTACTTTATTTTCCAATAACGGTTAGCAAGCTGTGTCTGGTTTATAGTTGAAGTTATTGACTGTTGAGTTTTTTTTCTGTTTTTATTATTAGTGCTTCCATAATTTTTTTTGATTCTTTTACATGAGTATGTGTCGCTGATACTTGCATTTCCACCAGCTATGTTGCGGATGTTAAAAAACGTAACAATAATGGAAGCACTAATAATAAAATGTGCTCAATATCAAAGATAGAGCGTATGTAAGACTGCGTTCAAGTAGGAAACAGAGTCAACTCTTCGTGTTGACACAATCGCCACTTATATATATATATATATATATATATATATATATATATATATATATATATATATTCGTGTGTGTGTCTGTAGAATTTCTCTTTTCAGTGTGACGTAGTCTCGATTTTCGTTAAGAAATATCTATTAAAGTAATTACTTGCAAGAATGAAGGTAGGTTTGGGGAAATTCGCCAGAGTTCACCCATTTGGTGTACCCGCAAGGTTAGCCATCTAATCTCAGCAATTAATGTCCGGCACCAATGCCTTGGTCAGATGCCAAATATTTCAGTAGGCGAAAAGCAACTTTTATAAAGAAGCCCGGGGTTAACTGCTGTGTCACTTTTATACGGGACCTCTGAACCAATTCGATGAAACAATGAAAAAGTGAAAACAGAGAAGCGGCATGGTAAACAAAAGGAATATGGTAAGAATGATTCCATCACTTCACTGCAGATCAGTGAACTTTGCAAATCAGTAATTTCTCTCAACTGGCCCCGTTCCGATTGACCGTTGCATCGTTTAAAACTGGGAGATCAGCTTTTGATTAGCGGTCGTATGTCGGAAAAGGTGGACACTTCGATTGAATTATTGATATCTGACCCACGGCATTCGAGGCGAAAGCCTACTGGTTGTCTGGTCGAAATGTTTTACCAATGAAGCGTGACCCCTGGGGTGAATATTTTAGACATCGATAGAAAAGAGGTGGCTAAGTAAGAAAGGATTACCAGAATCGAACTGACTCTGATAGAGTGTTAGTTTAACGATAATTCTTGACATTCACTAATCATTAGCTTGCCCCGAAGGTTTAAATTGATCAGCACCAATTAACACAAGATACAGTTTTCACACCTCATACAATTTATAATGCAAGTTTTCCAGTGGAAACAACGAAAACTCTGTCGAGTTAATATTTTATTATATTAATACATTATTCTATTTTGTGCATAAATTGTACATCCGTAATAAATTTATGGAAAATATATCTTAAGTTGATAATGATATTTTTTTCTGTTCAAGAAGATCGACCTTCATCATCGGAAAAAAACTAATATAATCACTACCATATATTTATTAACTTCAAACTGACCTGAAGAAATCAAAAATTCTACTTCAAATATAACTGAAGCTTGTACAGCTTGACATCATATATAATATTATTTTGAACTAAACTTAAGAAGTATATATATTAAATGTCAATAATTCTTGACGTGACATATATATTGTAGGAAGTTCGGGAATATAATTATTATGAACTTATGGAAATTTTCTCGAAAAATTTGATTAGAATATCGGGAAACTTTTATGCATATTGGAAAATTTGATATTAAAATTAAGTAAACATTTCATGTTAGCCGATTCCAGTGAAACATGAATAAGCTATTTCTATCTATCTATCTATCTATCTATCTATCTATCTCTGTCTATATTTCTGAGATGAGGTATTGTAATTGCTTCCGATGTTATTAGTTCAGTACAAAGCTGATGAAAAATATCTTATTAGTAAGACGAATAGGTTCGATAAAGTATGACTAGTACCTGATCAGCTGTTAACTGAGGCAAGAAATTGTTAGTAAATTTTAAGTTTTACAAAAGAAATCATATCTTTTACTCATCATAGGGAAAACATTTTTATCTTCACTCAGTAGTGATTTTCCAAGCGTAGATGAAATGTGGCACAAGACCGAAAATAGGGGGCACCCACTGAGGATCGAATTCACTATTCAGTTGTAATTGTTCTAGGTTGCAAAGCTTATTAACCATTAGACTGCCACGTGGTGCTTCACTCAGTATGGTTGATGATAATCTCCATAAGAAGAACTCTTGGCGCATTGTTGGTCACAGACTTTCTACTGAAATAAAGTGGAATGATTATATCGAATCAATTGATAGGTCTGCTAGAATCTTTGATTCACCGTGCCGTGCCAGACAATTCTTCTCACTAGAAAGACTTTTGCATGTTTATAAATCGACCATTTGTCTGTGCATTGAATATTGGCCTAGTGCTCCTACTATATATCTTGAGGTTCCCGACAAAATCCAAAGAAGGTTCTATAATGTTATCGGCGCCAACTTCAGGAACGATGATATTATAAGACCTTGATTTCGACTTTATTCATTTTCCAACACAAAATCTATAAACATTTTCATGGAAATTGTTCTAATGAACTTTCACCCCAGGTATCACGACCGCATAATTCAAAGAATACGAGAACATTGGCGACTGTGTTTCGTTTTACTGTTGAAAGAGCTTGATGTAACCGTAAGTTCTATTCTAACAGATTATTCTCTCGCATTTCTTGTCTGTGGAACACTGTCTCGGTTTCATGCTTCTCTAGCAAATACGATCTTCAAAACTTTAAGTGCAACCTGACTTACCATATCTTGTCTTTTATGATAATTCTGTCCTTTTAGTGTTCATTCTTTTTATTAACCTCCTATATTTTTCACACGTATTATAATCTTGCTTCTTAGTGTCATAATCGCCTTGCTAGGGTAGAACAATTAACATATATATATATATATATATATATATATATATATATATATATATATATATATATATATATATATATGTGTGTGTGTGTGTGTGTGTGTGCGTGTATGTTTTAATATTTTATATATTTATGAAGGAAGACCGGTACACATCGAAGATGCAACGTTTATGCAATGTTTATAGTTATCGATATTGTTGACATGGAATTCAAAAGTAGATGTTGATAGTTTTATAACAGTTCCCAGTTTTGTCTATATATCTGGGATGAGGCATTATGTACACTATTTACATTGTATGGACAATTGCGCTCATCGTTGTCGCCATATTTATTACAAAGTTTCCGCCGTTGTACGCTCCGGCTTTATTCAGGTGGTTGGAAAGTCTAACTTAACCCTTTATTTCGCTCACTCGGGTAGACTGTCCTAGTTCCACGTGCCATGTTTAAAAATGCCAGTTATCAGTTATCTCCTGTTAATTTCCCTCTCCAAGTTCTCCACCGCCATATTTAGGAATTGAACTCACACTCATTGGGTTCTGTCACTGGATCTAACTAACGCCTTTATTCACTGTGACATGTGTCCTTCATGACAAATATGAGGACAATAATGCAAATAATGTAAATAGTGTTCCCAATCTTGTCATGTACGTGTTGAAGTCGCACAAAAGATATGACAGATCGGTGTAGTCGTTTATAAGCCGACGACCGACATGCGTGCGAACACGTACAAGTACATATATACAGGGGTTTTTTTGTGTATTCATAAATATGGGCGCGTGGCCAAGTTGATAGAAAGTTCGCTTTCTAACCATGAGACTCAGGTTCAAATCTCACTACGGTTGATTTTGATGTTATCGGTCTGGAGAAGGACAGTAGCTTTGCCAAGACTTGTGAAGGAACACTTGGGGGACCGTCGATAGTTGCGTTAACACGAATCAAAAGTCATCGTGATCAAGGCTTTGAATGTGCTAACCTTGTTCATATTGTTGATCACGCCAGATAACACGCTCTCTCTTTCTCTCAGAAACTGTAAACTAAAGTTCTGCTTAACATATTTGCAGTATAAACCACAGACAAATATGGCCACCCTAGTAGATTGGTATCCTCGAATAAATATGAACATAATAGGAATAGCTATAAACATAGCATCTCTAACTTGAAGAAGTCAGAATGCGCAGACGCGCCCGGCGAAACGAGTCCTTCATAGCTTTTTCCCATTGTATCGTTATCTTCTCTTTTGTTTTTGCATCATACAAACACGCTTAAAGATCAAGAGAATTCGTCACATATTCATATTAATAATTTCCTTGATTATAAAAAGATTTATAAGTTCTTGGTTTTAGTTGGACATAAATTATAGCGTTTTTTTCTGAGAATTTCTGAAGCCATTATCAAAGAATCTGTTTCCGGTCTAATCAGTATGTGATTGGAGTTATTTAATGTGTTTGTTGATGTTGCTCATCACGGATAGGCCCCGTGAATTTTTTTTCTTCAAATAATGCGTTTTACAAAATCATAAATTGTGCTGAGTTCATTTCGGGAGAAAAGTCTAAGAATATTGCGTCAATGATCATAAAACTGTTTTTACTATTTCATTTCGCTAGTAATTTTGTAGTGATTGTTATTAGCTGATCAATGTTACTATGACCTTTATGCTGATTATTAATGGGTTTTCTGATGGCACTCTGGTCCGATATATGGCAGATGCGGCTCTTTGAGAGTGTGTTTTTTATATATCTTATGTAAGGTGTTGTGTGTGTGTGTGTATTTATTTATTTATTTACAGAAGAACATTCTCAGAGTTGACAAGTAAATTCATATACAACATTAGTTATTATATAGAGGATTGGAAGTTTGGGATATATAACTTTTAATAACAATTAATATGATATACATGTTTTTATCGGCTGGTTTGCATATCTATGTATGATAATATTTATTGCTGTTTCATCTTTTGTTTAATTGTGGTGCATTTGGTTTCGGCTATATATGTTAATAGCGTTATTGTCAATACCATATTTATGACAAATTTTTATTTTTAAAATGTTTAATTTTTAAATGAAATTTTATTTGCTACTAGGATAGCCATTATTGATAAATATTTTATAGTTTTTACTTCTACTAATATTAAAAAAACGAAACAGCAATAAAAATTAAGACATCACACACAGTCGATAGAAAGAAAATACGCCAGGTGTATTATTTACTACAAAATATTAAAAACTAGCAACTTAGTTATTTCAAATAATATACTCCGTTTCGGAATTGGAAGTTGGTAAAAAAACGGGTTCAATTTCCTGTCGGGTTCTTTACACGCACTTTCCCGCATTGAGAAAATTATTGATCCACTTCATCTTCCCCAGCTATGGGTTAATTTGTAGGTATTGTATCATTAAGTCATTAATATCTGAAGAAAACTTACAATCGAAAAGTATTTTGTGACTTTAAATAACGTTCAACAGCTTGATAAACCGTAAAAAGGAAATCACTTGATAAAGAAAACTCTTCGCTTATTTATTTAGAATATCCTATAATCCATATTACTAAAACTACATCGATCTCTGTACAAAAAATGTAGAGAAAAAACATTAATTCATTTCATAATAACATCTATTTTCATCAAATTTATATTTTTCCAAATGTGATAAAATATGTGTATCCACACCCATATATATATACATGTACGTGTTCGAACGCATGTCGGCAGTCGGCTTCTAAACGACTACACCAATCTGTAATATCATTTGTGCTACTTCAACACGCACATAACAAAATTGGGAACACTATTTACATTATCCACACCTCATTTTCTACCTTGATGTCATTGCCCAATTTTATTAATTATCATAGATAGTCTATTGACCAGTCCCATAGAAAAAGGTCTTCATGTCACAGACTTGTTATTTATCATTTGCTCCAACCAAAATGCGCGTCGCTAACTGAACATTTTCGATAATGCATAGTCGCCATGTTGTTATAAAGAATTGATAAACATCCCTCAGGATATAATAGCTACATCAGGGAGACGATTGATACGGGGAATATGGTAAACGTGACTTATTCTCCGACGCCTGATAACTTTTTTTTACACTTGGGAATTGTTGAGTACACTGTTTGTTTTTCTTCCATTCATAACCAGGAATCTTTTATTTGATTTTTTAAAAAAGATTCTGATTGCTTCTGTTCGCTCTTTGACATTTCATTTTTTTCATCAACTTGCAATATTTGTTTCTAATCTTATTATTACCTCTATGGTCATTTCTTTTCTCTGTCTTGTGTCTTTTCCAATTCTATTTACTGCTTTTGTTAAAACTTGCATTTTTTTGCATTTGTTTTTATAAATTTGAATATTTTCTTTTATTTCTATATTATTTTTTATTTGCATTTTTCTTCGGCTGTTAAATATCGTCTCTCTGCTATAATTATTTTTACTTTATTTGCAGTCCTCGCTTGGGATTTCCATCTTGATGATACCTTCTTAAATTTTAAGTAGAAATTTTCCGTTCCTAACTATTTTTCGTTCTGTTTATTCGCTTTTTTCATCGTTATTTTCTCCTCCGTTTATTCCCTTACCTTAGAAAGAATTGCTTTTTTTATTTAATTTTTAATAGAATTTTAGCTATAAAATTTATGTTATAATTTAAATGCTTACAACTTGGAATATATTCGTCATTTCCTTCTTTCATTTTTAGGTAATTAGAGTGTTATGCTTTTTTAATAGTATCTCAAAGATGTACAATCAATTTCATTATTTTATCGTCTGATTATATTCTCTTCTATCACCGCTACGGCAACGCTACCACTCCATAAAACAATCTGTAACTCATAAGC
The DNA here is from genome assembly GCA_903632075.3 of Acanthosepion pharaonis. Taxonomy (NCBI): domain Eukaryota; kingdom Metazoa; phylum Mollusca; class Cephalopoda; order Sepiida; family Sepiidae; genus Acanthosepion; species Acanthosepion pharaonis. The sequence continues at coordinate 2,393,503 of CAHIKZ030000147.1, forward strand.
GATACTCTTCTTCTTCCCCTTTTTCTTCTCCTCCTACTTTTTTCTTCATCTTCTTCTTCCTCTCCTCTTCGTCTTCTCTTCTTTCGCCCTTTTTCTTCTTCTTCCTGGCGTACTCTTGCTCCTTCTCCTCACATTTTCTTATTCACCTCCTCCTCCTCCTCCTCCTCATCATCATCATCATCATCATCATCATCATCTTCTTCTTCTTCTTCTTCTTCTTCTTCTTCTTCTTCTTCTTCTTATTATTATTATTATTATTATTACCAGTTTTGTCTCTGTCATTTAGCTGAGGGCTCCATTTTCAAATTTCAAAACTAAAAATGGTAAAGTGTTTGTCCATTTAAGATACTAAATTTATTAGATAATATATACAGTTAAATGCATGTGGAGGGGCTAAGAATAATTTCACATTATAACTGCACATTTCGCTCTATAATTTTTCGAGTTATTCCAGTTTTTGAATGGAATATTCGAATTCGTAGGATAGATGCCTATTTCAATTATATTCAGACCGTATGTCCGCATACGCTTGCGTGTACGCATGCCTATTTTAATCCATTGATATAATCTAAAATACTATTACAAAATTTAAAAAAATAAGTTTAAAAATAATTTTATTTATTACCGAATAATTTCGGAAAAAATCATTAAATTCTTACAATTATCCAATATTTTTTTAAGGTTCAAAGTCTTAACTTCTTTTTCCTCTCATCATTTAGTTATGCTATTTTCCCTCTCATTTCATTGTGTCATTTTTATCTGAATTCACTGTTTGCAGCCATTAGCGTTCTTAGATATTTAACCTAAATTTCAGTCATAAGGAATAAACATGAGATTACTGTGGACATTTCTATGCTGCCACATTCTAGTTGCCAATAAATAAATATGAATAGACTGATAGAGATAGATGATAGATATAAAATAAACTGATAGCAATAGATTGTTACAGAATGAAATGATAATCGTTCAGATATTGAAGATCTCTCATCGTAGCTAAGAGAAAGTAAAACTTATTATTTTTTTTATTTAATTTCACTGCCATATATACATTACCAATGTGCACAGTTTGACAAATATAAGCCTGTTGAGAAATTAATCTTTCCACATTTTTTCCAAAATTATGATGTTGTTGCTTAGCGTTTAAGTATACTAAACTGTTTGATTAATTGGTTTTACTAACATCCAATCTCAGGAGAATGAAAAAAGATTTCAGGAGAGTTCTATAACAGTTATATTGAACTATATTATTATTATTATTATTATTATTATTATTAGTAGTAGTAGTAGTAGTAGTAGTAGTAGTAGTAGTAGTATTTGATATCTTCCTCCACTCTAAGATCTGTCGGCAGGGTTATGATTCTAATATTTTAGCTATGACTGGAAGCTTAGTGGAACAATCATTTGCTCAGGATGTGATCTGTTGCGAGGAGCAACGTCATTGTTGTTATTATTGCAGGTGTTGTTGTTTTTGTTTACATGTTTACATCAGCTATCTGCTGATTTGCAATGGAGGACGAGTCATATAAAGTCTCCTAAATTAACCGACACTTTCTCAACTCACTCATCAATCTCGCTGTTTTCTGCAGAGTCTCATCATTTTCTTGGATTTTCATCTGATCCAATCATGATTCCACGAATTCTTGCACACCTTCGAGAGGCACCGCTATTATGGACAATGTCATATTCTATAACATTTTGCTTCCATACAGAGTCCTTAAATTCTTCAAATATGTGTGTGTGTGTGTGTGTATAAATATAATTATAGTATATCACACATATAGTGGTATTGTTAATAAAACAGTGCTCGATGTAATAAAACAGAGCTATATATATATATATATATATATATATATATATATATATATATATATATATATATATATATATATATATATATATGTGGGGGTGCAGCTCTGTAAGTTTTCTGCACAGCAGGATATCTTCAATCTCTGCTCTATTCAATCAATCAAGTTCTGACATCTTTCCTCGGAAGGCCTCTTCCAATTCCACATTCGCCTCATTTTGAATACCAAAACCCGATTTCCTTCTAGAACGGAGTCTCTACTGAATGATATGCGCACCCCGTCACAGGTTTCCGGCATTATTTCCACACAAAACACCCATAAAGAAAGCGTAGGTGATGGGTCCCAAGCCGCCATCCTAAAGATATGTGCTCTCGAGCTGGCTCCAATTCTCCCCATCTCTACAACAATTGCTTGCTGCTTCCTGCATTTCTGTTTGTTCAAATACTCCAATAGTTCTTATTTTTATGCAGTCGGGAGAATACTCTGACCTCTAAATTTATTGCCCTATTAGACTCTTCTTGTTTTTCGGCAAAGTATTCCTGCTACTAATCAATGCTAAAGTTGTTAAGCATTTTACAAACAATATGGATTCCGTTTCGAAGGGTCTACCGTTGATGTGTTAACGGCCATCACTCTATATGTCTATCAATTTCTTGATAATAACGACGAAGCTTGAGCTGTGGCTCTAGATAGCTGGAAGGCGTTTGACAAGGCTTAGCCCTTTGGTCTTCTGCGCAAGCTTCAGAGCTACGGTATTAGAGGAAGAATGCTTTATTTAATGCAATCGTTCCTATCAAATCTTGAAATAAGGTTCGTTTTGAACGAGCTCGCTTCCAGATCCTATTGCACGACCGCGTGCGTCCTCCAAAGCTCTGCCATTAGTTCCACGCTGGTTCTTATCTTCATCAATGATCTTCCTGGTGTCATCCGTTCCCAATTATCAGATAATAGTATCAGGTGAGACTATGTAGATGGAGCTATCATTTACTTTTCTCTCGATTGAAAATCCGTCAGATCTGCTGCTGCTGAAAATGACATCCAATCTAATTAACTGGCGCAGAAAATAGCTTTTAAATTTTCACGCGTCAAAAATAAACTTCTGTCATTTACCCTTCATAGAGAATTTTTTCAGCATGGTAGACCTTAGATTCCTGGTATTCAACACGCTGCGCCTTCTTGCCGTCATGATCTCAACTGACTTGAAGGTGAATGACTACATCGAATCAATAGATGCATGTACTGAAAAGAAAGCTGGTCCATTGGGTCGTGCAAGAAAATGTCCATCTTGCTCATTTTCAAATCTATTATTTATCCGCGCATGGAATACTCCTGCCATATGTGGCCTGCTGCTCCTTCATTTCAAGGGTTTTAACAATATCAGCAGAAGGATTAGTAATATAATCGATCTTCATTTGGCATTTCGACTTCAGTTACTTTCGCACAGAGGTGACGCGACTTCCCTCGTTCTTTTCTACAAACATTTTCATGGCAGCTTCTCTGACGAGCTTTTTTCCCCGGTGTCCCATCTACATGAATTTAAGTAGGCTACTATATTGGTTTGTACTTTTACTGTAGAAATAGCTAAATACAAACTCCACTTCAATAGTTTAATTTCTCGCACATCCTGCTTGTGTAACTCCCTAACATACTCTTGCTTTCTTGATAACTACAACCTTGAAAAAATTAAATGCACCGACAATCGCCATCTTCTATTTCTTGAATTCCGTTCATTTTTGTCCTTTCTTCAATCCTCACTATACTCAGTCTTTTCTCTCACTTTCACTCCATGTAACCTCCCGCGTACTTGTGGCATTTCTGTCTTGTTTGTGGTGAAATGTTAATATCCAATCTGACTATATGTATCTATCAGCATATTACGACCGACATACATTTTATTGTAGTCTTTCTTAAGATATCTAAATAAATTCATATCTATATATGTATAATAGTGTGCGACCTTTCCTGTGTATAAATACAAATTTACATCATTTTCGACATATGTAATATTTTTATGCTTTGAAAATAAGCATATCTTTCAAAACACGTTTTATTTTCACTAATCTTTATGCCAGTCAATGCAAGTTCTTCAAGAAATTTAATCTAATAAACCGAAGTTTATAGAGAACATTTTAGATAAAGGCTTAGCAGTTATCTGTGAGACATTTCGCATTCATTTTCCCATTAGAGTTGATTTTTGGGGAGGAGGTCGTCATGACACCAGATCTTCAGCAACGTTCTCAAGATCAGAGATAACGCTCTGAACACCGAAATATAAAGACTATTAACGTTTTCGTAAATTTCAATTTCATCGTTTTCTGTTTTTAGCTTTCTTTTGCGTGGTATCTGAAAAAGACAATTGGAATTTCTAGGAAACATAATGAGAACAGTGTAATTGTATGAATTGGTACACTCAGTACTGCACAGAAGAATAAGAGGGAAGGGCACCCCTATATGGTGTAGTAGTTAGAAAGCTTCTCTTACTAGATCACTTATGACAGATTTGTAAGTTCGATCCTAACTTGGTGCCCCATACTTTAGGCCTACAAACACTAAGAAAAAGAATGGAACAAATCGAGTGACCGACTTAAACAACCGGTGCAAATGGATGACAAAACGATGTTTTGTGTGCGATGGATGGTGAAAAGAGAAATCTTATTAAGGGATACCAAAGATAAGAAAGTATGGAGAACGATTGTCGCCAACAAATTTAAAAGACAGCTCACATTAAAGAAGAAAAATAAAAATTCTGAGCGAAGGTGTGTGATTTAAATTATTCTTCTGACTAAGTTAATACACAAAGGCATTATGACATCTTAATAAATCCTCTTGTTTGGACATTAGGTCAAAAATATTAAAGAGGAGAGAGCTGAGAACTTTTCAGCACCACATTCTGAATATAAAGTCTTTTCACAATCTGTTACATTATGTACATAAAAGCTAAAAATTATATTTGTTTTCGGTTCTAATGTCATGTGTGAGCGCATGTGCGAAAAGATTGCTCAGCATTAAGAATCGCGATAGGTTTTTTGGCAAACAAACCATTGTTCTTCCTGGGCTTTTTGATATGTTCTTTTTTTTTACGTAAATGTAGCACATCATCTTGAATGAATAAGAAAAACGAACAAGCATCCCGCTAGGAAAAACAAGACAAGAAGAAAAAAATACTTGGGCCGAGATTGGAGTTGAATTGGACACTTATAACAATGATAATGGCATAGTTATTGAACACAGAGACAATAAATGCTGAAGGACAGATAGTAACAAACAAAAGAGAAAAACAAGAAAAACAAACGACATCGTAGAACATATATGCTTGCCATTCTATCGTACCGCTCATGAATACATCAAAGTTCAACTGTTTTTTTTTGTTTTTTTTTTATTCTGTTATTGGTGATGACGGACGCCATAGCTGCGTTAGAATAGAATCGAGAGCAAAAAGATCGTGAATCCGCTTAAATGATTTTTTTATTTCTTGTTGGAACTTATCTTTTAAAAATGTTTTTGTTTATCTTTGCTATTTTTTAGGTGGCCGTTAAATGACATCATCGTCGGTTTCTCATTGTTGAAATCTCTCTTTATATAAAAAAAATATCTCTGTTTTTATTTCAAGATATCTTTGAATTTCTGCATCATTTCTTTGTGACGTTTACTTCAATTATCCTCTCTGTTCTCAGATTATGTAATTGTTAGTTTATAATTTTTGCTTCTTTTTACTTCAACTCGAAATTTTCCTGTTCTTATTCCTTTGTGCGACAAATTTATTCTATTTTATTCTATTTGAAAATGTTTTACTATTATGTAATTATTCAAGTTTTCCCTGCATTAATATTTGATAGCTTTTGTGGGATATAAAATAACAGTAATTCACTTCAGCATTCTAGCCATCGAAAATATAATCTATAATTCATAAAGGAATATTTTCATAGGTTTTCGGGATTACACATCTTTTAAAATTAATCTGTAATATTTTGGGTGCTCTAATACAAAGAGAATGGAAATGAAAAAGGCACTAATACTTACAATAAGAAAGAGTTAAATTTGAGGAAAGAAGGCTTGTAAAATTTAACACCTATATATCATATTAAAAGTAGGATGGACAGGGAGAAACAGTGTAAATTATCTATTGAATTTATGTAAAAAGAGTGAGCACCAGGATCGTTGTTATTTGTACAAATAGATTGAACCAATATATGCACTGTAAAATATGCAAATTTTACGGGAAGGCAACTAAAAGAAACTGGTATGAACATTAACCAGACTTGGTTACAGAAGCAACAATTTTGTGTGAATTTAAAATACATACACACGAAACAAGCATACTTAATCGCCAAGATTTCGTGATGAAAGACCATAGAATCAGAATGTGCATTCTTAATGACGTGCCAATCGATGCACATGCAATGTAACTTTGAAGATCTTGAAAGAACTATCAAAATACTGGATTCAAAACTGAAACAGATTGCCTAATTATTGCAGCCCAAGACCAAAGATTCGCAACCAGATACTATCAGTGTCACAAAATTAAGGATGGAACTAACCCGAAATGCAGAATCTGCTGAAAATATTATGAAGCTTCGACCATATTATCTCAGGATTTCCGTAACACGAAAAAATGAATATACTCCTTGACATAACAAGCTAACGACATGTGCACTGGAAATATGTAAGAAGCCCAAAGTCGAAACCACTGAGAAATGGTATGAGCACCAACCAGACATAGCTAACCAAAATAACAATGTAACTATTCTCTGAATCATACCAATTCAAACGCACAGGGAAACAAATCCAACATATCTGATATTATCATAAAAGCAATAAATTCTGGAAGTGTATGCTTTTTAAAATAACAATATCGTCTGAGAGAAACACGTACATAAAAATTATCGAGAAATTGTCCAAATACAAGGACCTGGAGATCGAGCTCATCAGGATTAGGGGAATGAAGACTGAAACAGTACCAATAATAATTGGAGCTCATGGCCTCGTGAGAAAAGGAATGGACACTTTTACTAACAGTGTCCCTGGTAGTATCAACATACAAATCATACAGAATATCGCTCTAGTAGGAACATCACCCATACTAAGGAACGTGTTATCGATTAAATGAAAAATCCTCCTATGGGGCCTTAGAACCATCTTTTGGATCCGACTCTACATGATACAATGTAGGAACCATAACATACACAAATAATAATAATAATAATAATAATAATAATAATAATAATAATAATAATATAAACATTTTCATTCACTCTTCAAGTTTACACCAATGATCGGCTGGAAGAACTTTGTTATTTTTATACCAGATCGCTTTATTCTTAGTCATTTTTGTTTACCTTAGCAATATCTATTCACTTCTACGGACTTGCTCTGTTTGCATTTCGATGCCCCTGGAACTAGTTTCATTGAACTTACTTTTGTCGATAAAATTTAAGAAATTACATCCCAAAAGATTAGCATACGATGATGAGTGATGGTTTTCAATATCCTATCTTTAAACTAGCCAGTCGCAATCACTAACCCATTCGCACATATGATGTCCTTATTTGCAAATTTCATTCATACACAAAACACTATGATACCACTGTTTCTCTATTAAGCGCTAGTTAATCACATATGTAGATTAATTTTATTGTTTTTGACGGGGGGACAATAAAATTTTTAAAATATTCAGCAATTAGTATTTACAAAAATCTTATTTTTTAGAAAACCAAAGAAAACTGTGTCACTATTAGAACCACTGCACAATAATATGCGTTAAAGGGAAAGTAAGATCCATCATTCTTTCAAACCCCCAAAGAAGCATTCTCTGATTCAAACAAAATAACGACTGCGTAAAATATGATTGCCGATTACACCGCTAGTCCTAAGAAATGACTGCCATGTTTATCACCTAATAAGGAAAGGATTAGCGAATGAAACTAATGAAAGATGATACAAAAATAAAACAGGCTGATGCGCTTACATTCTTTTACTATACTAAAAACGTTATAAACTGTTTTCAACCAAATATGGTTTGAATCACCCCCACAAGCTAATTCAGAACGGGTTAACTCATGATCAGTCCAGATGTAAATTCCTGTTAACTATGTGAAATCTACACACCACTCTAATTCAGCGTTTTTCATTCTTCAAAATCGCTAAAAAATCAACCATCTCATAATTACTTGGATATTTATTTTAATATTCAGCTGCTTACGTTTCATTGCCTGGCGTGGAACCAATTGTAGTCGTTTGTCTCATATTCCACTACATTAGATTTATTAACTAATCATAGCAATTTATATGTCATTAATTCGAATATTATATACATGAAAGTCTACTCAGTTTTCTCGTAGACCACGCTTAGTATTAGATACTGCCAAGTCTATCATAGTGTTTATATATATATATATATATATATATATATATATATACATATATATCAATACATTTTATCTGAACTTTTCCCAATATGGTATCTGTTAATCAAAGTATCAGCGTGCAGACAAGAAAATCGGTAGTAACGAACAGGATATTTACATCAGAGCCCTTTAATTCTCAAAGACAAAATATTACGTGTTAATACTCGACTTATATCCGAAACGATGGGACATGCTTGAGAAACACTGAATCATTTATTTCTATTTCGTCAGATAAAATCTTAATATATTTGTTAATTAATGCATGGATATTGGATTACATGTAGTATTCTTGTGTATTATGCAATTGCCTTCTTACTTTAAATTTTCGTTATTTTCTGGATTGTTATTGCGACTCCTGCAATATATATATATATATATATATATATATATATATATATATATATATATATATATATATATATATATATATATATATATATATAGTAGTTCCTGCTGAAGATTATGAGATGTTCAATATATAATAGAGTTCTTTAAATTATGCCTGTTTGAATTTGCAATAAAAATGATTACAATAATTAACTTCCTAGTCTCGGCGGAGTAATGGATAGTGGTTCAGAATGAGGAATCGGAGACTCGAGTTCGAATTCCAGTCGAATCTATTACATTCAGTTACGTGCCAATACCCTTGGTGGAAATATGAATCCTCTTTCCTTACCCCAGCTATGGGTAAATAGCAAAAACAAACCGTGTAGCTATCTATAGCCTTGCATGCCAACTGGTCTACCTTAGAAAGAAATGACAACCTACAGTCGGGAAAAAATCTGCCTCCTCAGTCATGTATCAAAAGATACATGATCACGTAAGCGTTATCATGCATGGCGCATAACTGAATGATTTCAAAGTCAGTTTTATGTTTCTAAGAAGAACAGCGTAAATTTTTACTCTTGGTCACTAATAAAGAACGGTTCCTGAAAAAAGTCGTAAAAAGAATAGTTTCGAAAATAAATCTTTATGGCTATAAATTTTGTCAGAGTTTGGGTCATGGGTCAAAACAGGTAATTTTCGGAATCCCTCAGGGAATTCAATATCAACAATTACACATATATTTATGATGTTTACGTTTAGAGGGACATTTTTTGAGTAATTCGGATGAATTACACTCTCCTCATTTTGATTACAATATTTTCTCTCTGTATCTTCACATCTTTCCTATTTATATATGACATCCGATAATTTTCTGCGAATATATATATTTTTTGATTCACCTGTCATGCAATGAAATCTTCTCATTAATTTCCATGCTTGCAAAATGTTTAAGAATTTAGATGCCAGGTGTAACAGAAAAATTATCGAAATAGTGTAATAGTATAATTGCCCATCCCACAAAATATTTCATATATATAAAAAGAACCCACTAAACTGAGTTTCTTTTTCCAGTTTTTCAGATATACGTATGGCCATTTTGACACCATTAGTCGTAAGAATCGCTGAAAAACCTTTGATCTAGAAAGAGAATAGTTTATAATCGTTTTGTTTTAGCCCCACTGTCATCCGAACTGAACAATGTTTTGAGGAAAAAGATCATTCATGATTAAACTATTGCTACCAACATTCATACTTTGGCTTACCTCACCAAAGTCTATTCAAGAACCATCAAGAATAAGTTTAAAAAAGAGAAAACAGTACGGAGGAAAACAGGATCAGGTGGTGTCAACAGGAAGAGTTATCATAATTTCACCTTAAAGTTAAAGAGATCAATTTGAATAGATCAAACTCAATCCATAAGACGTGTGGCACGCGAGAAAGGAGTTCCAGCTATGACAGTCTAAAATTAAATGATAAAAGACTTGTAAATGAAATCCTATGGGAAACCTGTGAAGCAACTTGTTACAACAGGACACAAAGTTAGAAGGTAAGAGAGGGCGTAGATCATCTTGAATAAGTTGAAATGATCCTGATATATATATATATATATATATATATATATATATATATATATATATATATATATATATATATATGTATGTATGTATGTATTTTAAATTAATTTCAATCCTTTATGAGCTTCCGATCCTTTGCTATGCTTAATTAAGGATGAACATGTCATTTTCGTTTATGACCGATTTTATCACGATTTCATCTCTTAAGCTTTGAAGGTAACTATTACATTCTTATTGCTCAAAGTATTATCCAGTAGTTTTATAAAACCTCAGAAAATACCAGCAAGATGTCTTAAATCATTTCTAAGATACAACGGTTCAATTTTTTTTGCTATTACACGATTTGGGCAATTTTAATGTTACACCTGCTATATATTTACATGGATTCGAATAGACGTTTTGAAAACAGTAGCTTCACTTGTTTAGATTTTATTGTCGTCATATTGGTATAAAGAATAGTTGTTAATTCAACATAGCAACATCCGCTTAATTATAATAATTAACTTTTTCCTAACGTGTCGGCGTACAAAAACTTTTCTGACTTTTCTATATGTATGTCTATGCAAACCGCAGGATACATTAAGTAATAATGAAAATACATTGAACAAAAAGAAAAGATGAGATATACACAGACCTTCAAAGCAGAAGAAAACCTTGCACGAATATCGGAAACTGGACTAGTCAATAATATTTAATGTCAAGAACAAATACAATCATATTATGAGAGCTGAAAATTAGATAGGAAGAAGAAATGTATTTATGCTGGGAATATAATCAGAAACAAAAGAAAAATCGTTCATGAGAATGAAGATTTGGTATTTCAGAAGAACAAAATTGTTCAATATCTAACTATGAACAGCATGCTGCAAATCCAGAACAATTAATTTACCTAAATATTTAAATTCACAAAGGGTCCACTGTAAGAGTTTCATTCACTGTGATAATCGTGGTGCAACTAATTCATTTACGTAAGGACTTGTCGAGCTGCCCATTAAATACAATTAATTTCATGATCTGAAAATAAAATCTAACAGGGAAATTACAATCAAAATTCTTCAGAATCCTCTCTAGTAAATATACATTCCCTCAAAATCAATAGAATAGTCAAATAAATTGAAGGATCTATCTTCTAATATTTTTTTGATTGGCTTTGTCCCTTTAAATATTCAGCTCTTCAGGTCAGTTTTATAGCTTCTTTAATGGCTAAAAATCGAAATATGGAAAGAATCTGTCTAACTTTTCGAACTTTCTTTCGTCCATTATCAATAAATAAGAAAGTAATTTCATTTTCTGCTTTTCCAATAGTGTAATGGTGATGACATTTTCCAAATATAAATTTTAATTCTCTTATACTTGTATGGAGTTTTATAAAATCTACAACAATCTGATATTGCTTTGTGGAAAATGAAATCTAATAAAGCGAAAGAAAGAAGGAAATTACTAATGATTGAATTAAAAAAGGAAAAGAACTGAAAAAGATAAAGAAAAGAAAGATGAAATAAACTGAAGAGAAAAACATAAAAGACATCATTATAGCTATGATGAAAAAGAGAAAGACGAAAAGAGGTAAAATTAAAGCAGAATGTGGTCTATATTATCAAATAAAGATATAAAATGGATGAAATGGAAGAAAAAAAAGAAGAAAAAACGAAATAGAAGAAGGACGTAGAAAATAAAGTAAAACATTAAATCCAAGATTAAATTCTAAAAGTGATACGATGAAGGAAAGGAAAAGGAAATCAGAAGAAAGAAAGAAAGAAAAATAGGAATGGTATCCATAAATAAACAAGAAATCATTGAAAATGAATAAATAATGGCTTAAATTAGAGAAAAATGGAAACAAAAGAATGAATAGACAAAAAGAGAGAAAAATGTTTTTATTTTTACTGAATCTGGATGAAATCTTTCTTAGAAAGGTGTAGTTAAAAGGCGAAAATAGTTCCATAGTAAAAAAAAATGGAAACATATATAGCATTAGTAAATCTTAGAAAATGAGAAAAGCACTATTAAATACGCAAGTAAATGGTGTCGACCAAAATCAATCGAATAAAAGAAGAATGAATTAGTGACGAATGATGATATAATGAAATAAGTTCGCTTAGAAAGGAAAATAAAAGAATTAGGATTACGAACGAAAAGTCTATAGAAATGTGGTTGTCAAGTAAACAGGTAATAAGAATGAGATTAAAACTGAAAGAAAGAATAAACGTACAGCGTGTCTTTCTAAATGAAAAAGAGAACTGAATAATCGCATACGTAATAAAAAGATTTTCTGTAGAATGATATCATTTTAGGAAAAAAATAAGCCAAGAATGAGAACAAAGATATTATCAAACATAAAGAAATCTTAAAACACTAAAAAAAACAGTAATAAATAAAGAAAGAGAAGAAAACATCTAACGAAGATAATACTAATATGAACTAGACAAAGAAATGGACGAAAGACGCTGTCTGGGAACGGACTGCAAGAAAATCGCTTTAGAAATATCACTTTAATTGCCCAAGTCCCAGTCTTCTGTTTTTACCCGGCCGCTTTGCAATATTCTTCTTCTTCTTCTTCTTCTTCTTCTTCTTCTTCTTCTTCTTCTTCTTCAGCGGCGCCTTCATAAAAGACGCAGTGGAAATATATAATAGAAGACTGCAACGTTTCTGCACATGGATAACGGAGTATTCTATATCAAAGGAAGGTAAAATTACTAGACGACATTATAATTGTGCTATAATTACGCACACCGTTTTCGGCCATATTGATTTTCAATCTTCATCAAAAGAAACTCCTTTGCAACAAATACGTCACGTGACACAAACAGTGAGCGCTGATGAGTCAAGTGAGATGTCGAGCGCTGACGAAAGCGGCCACAGTATTTTCTCACCGTCGATTTCAAATGTACACAGACAGCTCAGACGTTTACTTTACCATCACTGATCCTTTCTCGAAGTGTATGTTATCGCACGCATACGTAGGTGTATTTATATAGATATAGATGCTTGTTACCCTACGAGTTCTCCGGAAGAAAAACAGAAACGGAAAACTGAGTTCGCGTTATGAATGTTCACACAGGATTTTGCCCCGGTAATGGTAAAAAATCCACATTAATGAGGTCATTTCAATCAGCAAATATAGGAACAAGATTTCAGATCTTTGATAAGCTACATTGTTAAAGAAATGTTTGAGACGCTCTGAAATGTCTAGTCACCATTATCAACAGCTGAGACAGTTTTAAACGCATTGGGAAATCGGCCAGTATTTCGCGTGTCGCCATTGTAGCAACATTTTTAACAATGGAACCTGTTCATATATTTAATTGTTTAAAATATCCTATATGTATGGGATAAGCATGTTTACTATCGGAGAAATAGCATTTATACATAAAGACAGTATAGACCTAATGTTAATTCCTAGGTACAAAACTATCTCAGCGTCTGTCTCTTTCTACGTATCGTTGCGCCTCCTCTATCTCTCTCTCTCTCTCTCTCTCTCTCTATGCATGTATATATATTTCTTTATGAGTGATACTGGAAATAAAACATTCTCAGTATTCTACTGCACTGTTTATTTCAGATTCCGTTAGTTAGTAGGGAGCAAAAATTTTTCAGTATCCCGTTTGTACATCCTACTTATCCCTCTATATGTTTATATGCCATTGATAGCAAAACTGTCTATCCTTGCCAATGGACAATGTATACATCAGCCTAACCATAATAATTGGATCATGATCATTAATCAATTTTGATTCAGTACTTTCAAAATCTGGGTGGATATTTCGGTTTTACACATGGCCATTATGAGTGGAGATACGAGTAAGCTAAACTACATCGGCGTGTTATGAAGAATCAGCTAAAAGTGTTTAAATCCTAGTCTACTCTGTTGCACTAACCTTCGTAGAGATACGATTAAGAATGTTATGTACACGTCTCTACACGCAAAATCTATGAGTTAAATTACAGTCTAGAATATGTTTTCGATCTTTGATGGAAAAAACTCAAAGGAGGAAAAATCCTGAAATCCAAGCCGTGAAGAATAAGTGATAATGCCCATATAATAGCGAAAGTTTAGTGGAAACGCAGGATTGTTTGCATTCTGAAAGGTTCTGATTTTTGTTTTTAGTTCTTTATAATGAAAATAGCCTCAAAGAACTACAAAATCAACTGTAAAAATGTTAAAATCTGATAAACGATTTTATAGCTAAGCCAATTCAAACCATTTCGTCCAAATCCACGGTTCTGAGATTTGTGCATTAAAAGCATCAACGTTTCTTAAAGAGAACGTAATCAATTTCGAAATTTTCACAGAGGCGTTAAGAAAGGCGATTACAATTTGGCTTCGCATTTACGTCCATGGAAAATTTTAAGCTATATAGTAAGAAAAATATATATTCATTGAAATATCGAATAATTAAAAAAATATAAACAAGTACCATATTTGAATGTTATCAATATTCAATTTTTGTTTTTCTTTCTATACCCAGGTTCTATTGGAGTAACTATTATATGTTTGCCCTCCACCCCACCAGTTTTCTTAGTAATCAGGCTAGACATATTTTGTTATTTTTCTAAATTTACATTTTTTCTCTTTGGAAAAGGATATATGATTTTTAGATATAAGAATAACATTAGTAAAATCTATAACAAAACAGAAAATCTTTTCATGTCAAGCATTACGTCATTTATGACGTAATCGGTCTATAGTTTTTCTGTTGATGTGACATTTTTAATTTAATTTGAATTTTTTTTATCTTTAAATGTGTTTGGGGGATATAGTCTATCCGATATCATTTTATTGTGCTTACGTTTTTATCATATTCTGATAATACGAAAGTTTTATAACAACCTGGACTTAATATTCCATCTACGTAAATTACTTTCTCGTTTAATTAAACTAACATTATGTCTTCATATAATCTTTTATTCCAATTTCTTAAATTCTCTTTCAAGTGTTAGCTTATTATTCTTTTCTTCGAACTGGTCAGCTACTGCAACTAGGTGTCTGTTTTGGCAAATACATTATTTCATATTCTTGACTTCACATCCCGTTTTCTTGTTTCGATGGAATGGTAGGTGTTCATATGTCTGACAAATTGTGTCATGTATTTTTGACAACCGGTAAATTCTTCTGACATTGTTATTCTTGCCAAAGACTAAGATAAAACACCATGTTTTTTATTTAAGATTTTGATATATTTTACAATAAGTTTCACTCTGTACCAGGCACAAGACCAATCGAGGTAGAGTGTTACAGAGTAAGAAGTACATTTTAGGTGAAGAACATAACGTTTAATCCTAAATTGAACAAGTTAACATTGTTGTGATCGAAGAAGCACCATAATGTGAGTTGGTTACAAAAAGCAGTGACTTCTATGGAGTTTTTTAATAGAATTTCCATTTCACCTATCGAATGCAAATTGAATAATGGGCTTCACTACAAAGCGATTTTAGTATTCTAGGGGTGATGATTTGAATTGATGACTTTAAGAAATATAATTCGTCTGAATACCATTCAGTGAAATAACGATAGCGTGTCAAGAGATTTGCAACGTTTCGCCTGTGGGAAAATATTTCATCGCCTACAAGGACGCAGATACGTTTTTGTAATCTATCCAACTTCTAATGTTTGATTTTACAGGTAGAATTTAGGCAGACCAAACTATTAGATTCGCCTTCTCTTTTTACAAATGCGTTTGGATTATGTTTTCCTCAAAGAACTATAAAAATACAAATACTTACGTCTGATTCATGGTCTTTCGGTCTTCATTTTATTTGTCCGATACATGATCATATGTATTTCTCTTTGGTACGTATCCATTTCAATCTGTCTTTAGTACTGTCAAAAAAAGTGCATTCTAAGTTCGAACTGATTTGTGGATTGTTGTGACTGAATTAAAGTTGAATTTATCCACAAATTCCTGACTATTGGAAATGAGCCTCTAATTGTGAGGACTTTTTTAAGCTAATAAAGGTATAATTATTACCAGTAACCAAAGGAATTCAACCTTTGATATTAACTTTGAATCTAACAACGCAAGCTGTAGCATTCCATGTTTTATTCCGTTTTATATTGTCAAATTTCGTGTTTTGTTAATTTGCATTCATTTATATATATATATATATATATATATATATATATATATATATATATATATAGAGATAGAGAGAGAGAGAGAGAGAGAGGAGGGAGAGATTTCTGAAAGGATTTTGTCAAATTTATTTCTATCCGTTCTTGTCGGTTTCAAGGATATTTAAAATGAGGTCAGTCCCATTTTTCGAAGAACCTCATTAAAACGCTGTACTCTATATCCTGTTGGATTTTTCAGAAGATTTATCAGCTGTAGTTATTAATAAATCTGTTACACACCTCCGAGAATAAACATTTAAATAAGAAAAATAAAATATCAAATCATTTTAAGATGTGTATTAAGAAGTAATCCTACATTTAAAAAAAATAAAAAAAAAAAAAACACTTGCATTTACTTTTCCTAAAATATTCTAAATATGAAGGGCCGGCGGAATGTAAAATGACCGAAACGTGGTAAAACAACAAAGGTGAAGACCATACTTGTGCTATAGATTCTTGTAGAATAATTTTCCGGAAACTTAAAATATGTGGCAACTGTTATAAAGTTCACTCAATAATCATACAAAGACAATGAAGCATTCATACTTCCAAAGAAAAACATATAAACAGTCGTGAAATACTTGTAATTAACAATATGGAACAACACCATGCCCAAATTAACAGGATATTAGAAACTGATATTCTGTAGTGAAGTGAAAGTGGTAATATATATAGAAATGTGGAAGGGGGCAAATATTTTAGTCGAACGAGTATACTAATCTTTGTTGTTCTACTCACAAATTTTTTGTCATTATGCACTCTGACCATCATAAGTTGTGTGTCGCCTTACTAAATATTTCAGAAATGTGTACCGAACGATTTCTTCAATTCAACGATAGAATGGATCGTTCTAAATTCGTTTTCCATATTGTGTAAAGATTTCGTATACGATAATACAAGCCAGGCTTATTCCCATTCGTGTCGTTTACTGTCTCTTCCACTGAAAGAGACTGTGAAATTTCAACACCATCTGACAGAGAGACTTAATACACAGTTGCGACAGAAACTGATAGGGTTGTGCTGAAAAAGTCACACACAAAGGATCTGTAAGACGAAAAGGAACACACAGTACAAAAGTTAGTACAACTGAGTATTAACAAATATAAACGTTGTGATAAAAAAAAGGAAGTATGGGAGGCAGAAAGAGACATATCCACCTGCCAATAATAGTATAGGGGGTTAGGTTGTAAATTACGAGCATTTTACCGAATTCGAGTGGAGACTCTAGCAGGAGACTGAACTATACAATTCTCGAAACGTTATGAGTATAACAGTCAATATGGTTATGTTAGTAGTATTGGAAAAAATCATATGAGCATGAAAATACCTCATCCTGATAAAGCTTTGCTTCTATTTATTGAGCATAATTGGTACAGTTATAGGAACCTTAATCTCATTCCACCGTGTAGTTTGTTGATGTATAAGGATAAATATTCATTTTCTTTAATATTTCATAACGAAATTATGTTCTTTTATATACCTAGCGGTTATAGAGAACCTTTAAAAAAGCATTAAATTTAAATGACATTAACAACATAAGTTTCGGATTCCAAAGTCTGATTTCTTACTTCACCAGTCGATCACACTACACAAATTCCAAATTATACTCACATTCATAAAGGCATATACAAACACCTAAGACTGTTTCATTCCCAATTCCACACCTCCATACATTTAGGAACCTTTGCACACATGCATACAGTCATCCATGTTGAAAGCGTCGTATGATCCAATTTCTGCTATTCTTTACTTCACAGTTTTGCCATATTTTCATGAATAATAATCGTATAAAAATTCATGGGAATCAGTTTTCATGAATAAATAATTTTCCTTTTCGTCATCCATATTTTTACTCGGGGCCGACTTTATTTCATTATGTTATTTCATCTATTTTTATAGACTTGCTAGTTTTATATTTTTTCATTAAATATTTCCTCGTTGTAGAAAAATTATTAACCGATTCTTTTTGTATATTTTTATTAGTCTGTCCTTTCACAGTAATTTGAATAGCAGCAAAGATTTAGCGACCAAAATATTCATTCCATTCGTCCATGTCTTCATTGAGAATAATATTTGAAGCAACAGCAGTCGTCTTAATGCGATTACATCAAGTATTACCGAAACGAGAATCATTCTTGTTAGAATATCAATTCTGAAGGAATTGTATCATACTTTTTTATTTTATTTTGTTATTTCGTTAAAGTTAGCATTATTATTGATAAGCGCAGTACTAGACTGGCGTCGAGATCTCATCATTTTACAGTTCAGCTCGCTAGATGTAGGCATAACTACTATATTTACAGTTTCTTCTCTCGCACTTCACGTTTGTGGAATTATTTCTGGTTCCATGCTTTCCAGCCACCTTTAACCTGCAATAATTGAAAAGGAATGCCAACCGCTATATACTTTACTCTTGATTACTCTCTTTTCTTTTTAGTCATCGTTACTGTTTCTTTCTAATTCTTCCGCTTCCTGGAAATCCTTGCATTTTAATTGCTTTACCTACTTTCATTGAATGAGACCGATAAAAAAAAAAACTAATAATAATAGTTCACTGATAGTAGACGGGAAATCTAAAGATTCTTCTTTTATGCGCACTGTCTCTCCAGGACGTAAGCGATCGCCACCCTCCACATCTTCTTGTTATCGGTAGCACTTAATATGTTAGGAGTTTTATTTTTATTTCTTCCAACCCCATTCTACTATCAATTTACTCAATCTTATCATGTATGTTACACGCTGTTTACCTCTGTCTCTCTTTCCCTTAATCTGTCCTGTGGGTATCAGATTTTCGAAGCACTTCTTCCTCGTTACGTGCCCCAGAAATGTCAACTACCTCTTCCTGATATCAAGTATAAGTTTCTTGTTTGTTCCTATTTTCTCCATAATGTCGTTACAGTTTACGTATTCAGTCCATGCTGTCTTTAGCATATTTCTGCAGAACCGCGTTTCTGTTGCTTCAAGTCTCTTCGTCTTTGAAGAGATTGTCCTGCATTCACTGCCATATAGGTTGACAGATGTAACGTAACAGCTCAATTCTCTTATCTATGTAACCAATGAAATTTCTTCTTTCTCTTAAGAGTCTGCTTAGACTTTGGAATGCATTTTTGGCCAGTCAAATACGTCTTCAGATTTTTATGTTGCACATTCCGTCCTCTGTTAGAACCCTTCCTACATATTTAAATGTTTCTATTTGTTTGAAATTAGTGTAAAAGGTTTGTAATTTTCATTTTGGTTTTGTACTATTTTCTGATAACCATGTATTCTGTCTTCTCGTTTTCTTTCGCTATTTCTGTAGGAACTTTCGTAGTTTACTTTCTGAGTTTACTTTCCGAGTTTACTTTCAACAAAGAGTCATCTGAGTAAATTGTGTTGTTAAGATTGCGGCCGTTAATAATAAATCCTGATAATTCTAATTCTCTCAGAATTGCCTCGCTGTTTTGGGTGAATAAATCTGTTGAGAAACACATACTTGTCATACACCCATTTCCATTTTTGTATATCTGCTGAATTCATCCTCTGTCCCTATGCATTCGATCGGTTGTCAGTATAGATTCTTGATTATTCTAATATCCTTCATGTGACTATTTTGAAACAGGAAACTCAGTCTAATTTGAGAATCAGGATTACAAAACCAAGATTAATGCGGATCCAACTTAGTGAAAACCTTATGGTATAATAAATAGAGGGAGAATATTATTAGCCAAAGTCGTATACAGAGCGATACATTACGCTACCAAAGAGAAGACGATTTGCTTGCCGGTAAAAGCTGCAATTTTATATTCATGCATACGCGCATACACGCAATCCCCATATATATATATATATATATATATATATATATATATATATAGATAGATAGATAGATAGATAGATTGAAGTCCTAAAGACTACTTTTAAGAATGAAAGAGTCATCACTGATGTGGCACCATGCATCCAGGCGATTTGAAAGATATATTTATAGATATATGATTTGCTTTTTTACGGTTTATCAACCATTTGAGGATTATTTAAGGCCGAAATGTATTTTAGGTTTTAAGAATAATTCTTTTTTTTTTTTTGCAACAGGATTGAACCACCATGCATTCAGGCGATTTGGAAGAAAGAAAGAGAAAACGAAGAAGAGGGAAAGGAAAAAGTAATACGAGACGGGTCATAGGCGAACACACACACACACGGCTTAAGAGACGGGAATAAGAAAGAAAAGGTTTATTTTTGATAGATATCAAATATCGAAAATATCTAGGTCACCTGCGAACAAGCGTTGACCGATTTCCGCTTATCCGCGAAAAATAGAATTGTGTTATCAAGAGATGTCACCAAAGAAGAAATCCATTTTTGTTAGGTTTGATAATTGACGAAACACAGGTGTAGCATGCTGTCTTGGCTGGGTATGGAAAATTAAAATCCCACCCAAGTAGTTTCACTGGCTAAGTTTTTCTTTTGACAGAATAGACTGTTGCCCTGCGATAATAAAAATTTTGTTATCAACACATGAACCGAAGGAAACTGACATATTTTTATTTCTGCTTTGGGAGACGCCAAATTGGCGACAAACTTGGAGAAAATTCCTTTCTTAGACCATGTCAGATAATCCAGCTGTCCAGTGCATTGGCGATAAACTGCTTGACGAACGCCACGTGTTGAACAAAGAGTTGTCATATTATCCGTTCATGATAACGGCGATTTAATTATTTTTTTTTTAGTTAAGCAAGGTATTTCTTTTCCAAAACAATGCCACGGGTTGTTCACGCCCGACTAAGACGTCATTGGTCAAGTGGTGATTACATGACGCACGAAGGAGGAGGAAAGATACCCGACCAGGACCTCATTGGCCGAGAGTGGTCAGGTGACGCACGAAGAAAATCAGTCGACGCCCCTATCCAGAGTATAAGTATGAGAAGCCGCTACGAAGAAGTGGGGAGGGCAGTTCACGCCCCTCAGAAGCATGGTGAGAAAGTGGGAGTGAGGAAAGAGTTACCAAAAATGGAAAAGAGTGGAAAATCCCTAACCAGAAATAAGAAGGGTGGATATGTATTTAGAATTATCGAAGAACCCCTGGCGCCGACAGACCCACCCCGGTTTTGACGTCGTCAATAAAAACGAAGCCCCACCAGACAGAAATCAGTTCAGCCCCGGACGGCAGAGATGAGTGCCCAGTAGTTCGTTCGCTCCAAGCGGGCAGAAGAGGCCAGTTCGTTTGGCCCTGTGTGCCGAGTTCGTTCGCCCCAAGCGGGCAGAAGAGGCAGGCCAGTTCGTTTGGCCCTGAGTGCCGAGTACGTTCGACCCAGGCGGGCAGAGAAGACAGAAGTTCGTCGGACTCTGGCAGGCAGAGTTAGTTCCGCCCCGGACGGCAAAGATGAGTGCCCAGTAGTTCAAGCCGCCTCAAGATAGCTGACCAAGATTCACGCATAATTTTGGACTCTTCTTCAACCAAGAACAATTAGTTTGAAGAGCGACTTAGAACCAGACCACAGAAATAAGTTTTTCGACTTTCGTCCAAAGACACACCGAAACACATATTTCTTAGAAAGCAGACAACTTGAAGCGTTAAAATTTGCCTAGCGAAATCGTCGTGCAACAATCCACAGAACGGGTCGGGAGGTAGACACAGTCCTATGTACCGAACAACTAGACATAAAAAGTTTGTTACCTTTTTCTTTCATACTTTGAACTTTGTGAGTTTTCATTTTATTTTCTTTTATGCATATTTGTGTGTTATCACCCCCGGTGAACTCAGCTTGCATTACGGCCCCAACCCCTGTGTGATCTCGTCTGTCTAAGATCAATTCACAACGTGGGTAGGCAGACTGGAGATCAGTGCAGTTACCCTGGTAACCAGGCGTTGGAAGCAGGTTGGGAACGGCGAGGCTGATGTCAAATCTAACCGGATTCCTACCCGAATCACAAAAGGGTTAGAACGTCACGCTTGGAGCAGCGACACCCGGACGGAGCAGCGAGGAGCGAACAGCTGGCGCGGCGGCGAAGACGTCACAATTGGTGCCGTGGTAGACCAGGATAGGACGTCACAGTTGGCGCCGTGGTAGATCAGGATAGAACGTCACGGTTGGCGCTGCGACCGGGGACGACGTCACACTGCAATGCCCTGATTATATGTTGGGTATATATATATATATATATATATATATATATATATATATATATATATATATATGAATGATAAAAATAAAATCTAAAATTACCTCAAATGAGGAATAGCCTTTTTCGGCAGGATATCGGAGGACTTAGTTCGTCTATAAAGTTCGCATAGGAAATTATATATATATATATATCATATATATATATATATATTTCAACGTTGAAACTATTCGTACATCCAACAATTCTTAATATATTATCCACTTCTCTGTGTATTTAATTCACGTATGATGCCAGTTTTTTTATATGTTAATAAACATAAAAAAAATATGATGATGAAACACTATTTTCAGAACAAGTGTTTAAATACAAATTTCATCGCCAAATTATGCAAAATAGGAAAAGACAAAATTATTCGTACAGTATGTAAAATATTAAAAAAATGAACAATTTATACAATAATAATAGTTAATAACATGACCTCTCGTTTTTATCTCTTGCTGCAATCATTATCTTAATTTCTTGATGAGATTTATGAAGTCTTTTCTGGGATTTTCTTCCATTCTTCAATGCTTACACGTTCTAACCAATGAAGGTTTTTTGGTGACCCATATTTTTTCAAATTTCAATTCTTGCCTTAGATTTTCAAAATGATTCAAGTCAGGACTCTTTGAACGTCGGAGCAGAATTGTAATCTTATTCTTCTGAAGCCACGCAGTCACTGATTTATAAGTGTGTTTTGATCATTATCATGCTGGAACGTAAATCGCCCACCGAAATTAAAATATTGCGCTAATATTTGTAGATTTCCATTCAGAATTTTGATACCACCTGCAGATTTCATTATTCCTCTTAATTCATTTAATTGTCCAGTCCCCCTTGTTGTAAAACAACCGCAAAACACCATCGAGCCGCCTCCATGTTTTAACGTTTCTACTTTTCTATTTGGGAGGAAAGACTCATCTTTCTTGCGCCAAATCTTCTGTGCATAATTATGTCCAAAATGTTCAATTTTTGTTTCATCACGCCTTTTCAAAACAAATGTTGGGTTTATATTAACCTCGCAACACAGTCTCTGTGCAGTTCTCGTTAAGAATTTGTGTTGTATTCGTTGCCAAGACAAATTCTCTGTCGTGCCAAACTATTTAAACTTCTTTATAAACGACTGTACCGTTGATCTAGGAATAGATAACCGGTTTAAAACTATTTCTCGATTGTAGAAGTTAATAATTCTTTGTCTCAAATCAACTCTAAACTTCTTTGTCTTACCCATCGTATTGTTAACGTCAGAATTACAATGACAACACTTTATGCACAACGTGCTTTTCTTTCCTGGAATTATTACAATTATTCTACTGATTAAATAAATAGTCTAGAAGGATTCCCCGATAAGATAATTATAAAATTACTTATATTTACAACAATCAATCAATTTAAAAATATATCTTTTACTATAGGAATAATTTTATCTCTTCCTGGTTTGAATAATTCGAATGTCAAATTTGTTGTATTAACCCTATTGTTCTGAAAACTGGATTTTATATTCCTTTTTATGCTTATTAATATATTAAAAAACTGTCATTCTTTTAGTTTTATGGGAACTTGATAAAAATATTCAAAATTGAAGGGGGTACGAATAATATATACATATATATATATATATATATATATTGAGAG
>CAHIKZ030000147.1:2422500-2472500 GCA_903632075.3 Acanthosepion pharaonis
GAAGATGCAAATAATAATTCTTCTTCGGTGGAGTGAAGATAAATATTTGTCATCATTGAACCAGCAGACAGTACAAGACGATTCAGTCTTTTCTTCCGTGTCTGGGCATTGTGCTGGAATCAAAGTGTAGTATCTGCTTACTTTGGAAGGACTATGTTTTGTCTCTATCATCGGACAGAGCGCAACTCAGTCGTGCCTTTGTCTAAGGGCCGTGCGCAACTGAAAATGCTATTGACAGTTGTACGAGCTTGGGGAATATCTGCCCGCGGAAATACGCCCTTCGTTGAACTAAATAGAAGGGAGTCGTTAGTAATACCGATTCCAGCACAACCGACTGTTCCGGGGACTGGGCCAGTTTTTGGACCTGGCCAGAGTGCACACGCTTAAGCTCCTCTCATTAAACTGATCTTTTGTCACATCCTGCCTGCCTGGATCGCTATGGAAATGCAATGTGTTATCGCCTATAATTGTAATGGTAATATTAGCCGAATCCTTCAGTATCTGTCTATATTTCTGTGACGAGATACACTATTTACATTATTCGGACTATTGTCCTCATCTTTGTGGCGATGTTTATCACATCGTTTTGGTCGTTGTACGCTCCGCCCTTCTTCACGTGGTTGGGATGTCGAACGGAACCCTTTATTTCGCTCACTGAGGTAGACTGTTCTAGATCCATGTAGCATGTCTAATGGATGAAGATGGCCGTAGCGAAACGTTGTGATAAACACAGCGACAAAGACGAGGACAATAGTCCTAAAAATATAAATAGTGTAGCCGAATTCTTATAATGAATCATTTGACATCCATTGAATGAATAACCAGTGCTAATCGAGTTACGCTTTTTTCACTGTGTTCATCTGTCTGGGATTAAAATGTCGTAGCCTTTCGTCTCATCTTTAAGGCTGATGGTAATACTATTCTTTTCCTTATAAACATTCGGCATGTTTATTTTATCTTTATTTTATTTTTTGTTTTTGAGAAAATAATTTTTCCAAGTCCAGTAACAATCATTGCTCTTCCAAGCATTGATTGTGTCTTTTTTTCGGACATTGTATTTGAAGTAGTTTGGAATGTCAAATTCTTGATAAGATTATTACTTTGATATGTGATATCCATTTTAGTTGTTGTTTTTCTTGATTATACCTACATGATATGGTTTCTGTTATCTTTTACAGTTATTTGTTTGCAATTCTCTCGTGTCAGTTCACGAGATTCGATGAAGGATGTTCGATAATATAAATTACTATTTTAACCATTGATATGAAAAGATAAATGCATATACCTGACAGTTTAAATATTTCCGAACTGCTTTGGTTTCATTCACCACATGCACATAGTCTCGATCTGATAAGCCTATTTAAGAACATGACTTGAGATTTTAAGAAAAAAAAATTGATTATGTAGCATCTTGCGTTGATATACGTAACTACATCTAGCGTTTTCTATGTTCAATTTTCTTGTCTCCAATATAAATTTGTTAAACCGATACTTACACCGGGGCATTTGACATGTTTATTTTAAAACGGACCCATACATCAAGTTATTTGATGTTTCTGTTATTGCTGATCCATTCACAGATGTTTTTGAAATGTTTCTCATAACGGATCCATACGTTGTGATATTTGTTATGTTTGTTATAACAGAATAATTTATTCAGGTATTTGACATGTTTGTTTTAACTTTTGCATACAATATTTTTAAAATCAGTTCCCCCGTAAACAAGGCGATAATGCCACTAAGAAGCAAGAGGCTGCTGGGATTGAAAGAAAATGAGATGACTTTAAAGGAACCGGAAACCCAATCCTAAACAGGAAACAAGTTATAAACCTCTACTGTCCAAAAACCGTTGATGAATTCGAAGCGGATGATAGGCGATCTGAAATGTTTGTTTTAACCGATCCATACATCGAAGTAGTTGAAGTGTTTGTCAAAATCGATCCATATACATCGGTGTTCGAAGACCTCCTTATAACAGATCGTACAGAGAAGTATCTGAAGTGTTTCTTATAACAGATCCATACACCGGTATATATCTTTTTCTAGGACTCAGTTAATTTCGATATATTTTTCTCCTTTTGTCCTGCGAGGCATCTATTCATTTAAACTTATCATATTGCTTACAATTTGCCCCATGTGCATTCAATAAGTTATTATTGTATTTTTATTATTATTAAATCGGTATCACCCCATGCAAGGCAGTAAAGCCATAAAGAGTGAAGGGATTACAGGGAGTGGAAGAGTTAGGATTAGAAACATTTATAATATGCGGGAAGAGAAACGTGTAAGAGCGTAGATAGCGATTGACATAACATTTAAAGTTATTGCAGATTAAATTTGGCTAGAAAGCATGGAGCCGGAAGGGAGTTCCGCAATTGAGAGGTGTATGAAAAGAAAAAAGATAAACAAAAACAGGTGGAATAGAACTTACGGTTACATCTATCCAGTTCAACTGTACATTGATGAGACCTTGATGCATTTCAGGATATATATGTACATAACAGTTCCATTTTAGCCATTTTATTTTTTTTAAAGGACCTTGGTCACATTATTTTCTGTCTGCCCTATCCTCAGTATCCATGGGTACAGACACATCTCTTCATCTGAAAATGATTGTCAAGCAACCACTGATATGTAGGCTAGTGTGAAAATCACTGTCTTAGTCTTCTTTCTATTTTTGTGGATTCACTGTCCACGTAATAAACATTATGGATTCTATATTATTATGATGCTTTTTTTGTCTTTGTTATGGCAACAGACACAATTTGGCACGTCGTCAAGCAAAATTTTGTTGGCGCAATCCTACCAAATTCATTCTCATGCTGAATAAAGCTACTTCCTGACAGATTTCCGGAGAAATTTTAATGTATTGATCAATAACTATATATCCTGTGGAGATAATTACAGGTTTATTAATTTTAAATTATAAAGAATTCTTTAATAATAGTGGAAGACGAAGAATCCACAAGAATCCATTAACAATATGCAATTTTAGATTTGTCTTAATTAGCGTTTTCGACTAAATAGTTTTAAATTTTATAAATAATGTTTGACTTCAAGTGAACTCCACCGAAGGCAGCATATAAATGATTTATGTTGAAAATATAATATTATATAACAATCTTTCTTCTCGGGGATTATTAGGTTAAGTCATAAACAGTTTTCTTTTTTGGAAACCAATTGTAATGACAAATGTATCATCTTAACGTAGTGAAGAATAAATTTGGTGAACAACAGCATACCTTATTACGGCAATGGCAACGTGCACTATTGCTTAAAGGATAAATTTATTAAAACCATTAATGGTGGCATTGAAAGAACATTGACATCACACATCGTTAGGCGATTCCAAGTAAAGGAATAACGTCATGGAGACGTCTAGAAATATATACAATGTTTATGGTCAAATATTAGTAACAGACAGGTAATAACAAATTGGTGTGCAAAATTTCGTTCTGGCGTATCATTACTGGTAAATTAAACCAAACTAGTGGCTTTGACGGTGAAGCCCTAATGACCTGTGCCGATGGTAGTCTAAATATCATGTGATTTAAATAAGATTTATACGTATTCTTTAATCCGTCATGATAATGACCAAAAGTTTATCAGATTTCCTTTCTAGTTCTTTACTTCTCCTATAGAGTAGTGGGATTGAAAGTACGTTTACGTCACATAATGTTAGGGGAATTCGAGCAATGGAATAACGTAATAGAATCATCTAGAAATATACTAAATCTGATAAAAAAATATCGAAACTGTTGCTATAAAAATCTACAACACATATAAATTCGGCCTTTAATATCCTTTTAAGTAGGCTCCATCTGAAGCGACATACTTTAGCCAGCCTAGTGTCCATTGAGGCAAGCATAACTGGAACTACTTTATGGCGGAATATCGAGCAAATGCTTCATCACATTCACTTGGAATTCCTCAATGTGTTGAAATCTTGTTCTTTTAAAATTGTCTGTTTTTTCTTGACCAGTTTGTAACTGTTTCTTTTCTTCAGTTGCTGCATTTATCAGATGCTGTGGGAAATATTTTCCTGGAGATATTCCCTAACTTACATTAAGAAATGGATCACATATTGTCAGCAGACTAGGAAAGACACAAGAGCTGTTATTTAAAATGTTTTTCAGTTCCTTTTTCAATTTTTCTCTAATAATAAACTATATGTGTGTGTCAGGTTGTTAAAGTTTCCTGTGGGTATGTACATATTATGTTGGCCATATATTAGGTTGGCGCACGTCAATTAGCATGGCTAAAGCTAACCTTTAGTAGCGTTAATCATTGCTCCTTACCACAAACGATTTCCGCGGACAGGAAGTGGAAATATATCAAATCAATAATTATTTCTGCTGCTCAGAAAGTTGGTTCAATGCGCCATGATAGACAATGTATCTTGACAGAATCTATCATACACATTTATGAATTGACTATTTGGCTATGCATTGAATTTTCTTGTCACATTTTGTCTGGTTCTTCTGATATTTATTTAGAGATTATTAATAACATACAAAGAATGTGCAATTTTATTGGTCCTGACCTGGCATCTCGCCTTCAGTCTCTTCCCTCCCCCCTTCTCTATGCCTTTTGTATAAATATTTTCATGACAGTTGTTTCGATGAGCGTTCCTCTCTGGTACATAAACTCCATTAATTTAAATGCGGGGCAATAACGGCAATGTTACATAATTTTAGACTCGAAATACCTTCATGTATCTGGTATTTTTGTTTTTTTTATAACAATTTCTTCTTTCACCCTTCTCGCTTGAGGAAATCACTTCAGGCTTCTTGATTTCCATTAAGATTTGATCTTTAAGAATTTAAATGCAATGTCAGTCGTTAACTTATGTCTTCAAAATTCCTGTTCTTTTATTGTTATTAATAAGGTTTTTCTTTTATTGTTATTAATAAGGCTTTTTTCTGTTCTCATGTTATCTCAGAATAACTAACGTCTTACGTTTTGATAGCTTCATTTCTTTGAGTTAAATAACTCCAAATTAATTTTAAAAAACAACATAATTTTGTGTGAAAACACTGAGTAGATTTCAGATTGATGTATTAAAAAGCAAATCATTAGATGGAAGTAATATTTTTCATTTCTCATCTTACTCTATTGTGACTGACATGCAGCGCTTATTGTGACATAGAGCCGGCTTTGCTGAAATTTCATGTGAAAACCACCACACAATCTATTGATGCAAGTGTTGTGTTCTGCTACCTACATTCTTTCTACACTTCTTTCTTATTTGTTTCTATCCTCTTCTCACACGTCTGAACTCTACCATTGGCAGGAAGCCTCCGCCTGGTGTTATCTGCAGTGTCTTTTTGCTAGGTTACTAGGTTGGCAAAACCAGACTATATAACAAGTTTTAACTCTAGCGAAGGACTGGAGCAAATGGTGTCTTTATCGCACTGTATATACTGACATACAGGGCTGCCTTGCATGTGAATGAAATGGTCTATCAACAGGAATCTACTATGTATTCCAAGGTGTTGCTGTAGATAGACAGAATCCTTTTGAAATAAGTGAGTCATGGTTACCAGTGGAAGTAAAATTTAATAATTTGATGAGCATGCGGATTTAGTAAATATTCATTCTGCATTTGACTGAAGTTTTTCTACTAGGACCAGGTGTCTAGGAGAACAATTCTTGCTGCTGATGATACATGTGTTAAACAAACGGTATTCAAGCAAATGTTAACTGGGAGGATGCAGGTACCATTAAGAAGACAATTGGGAAAGATAAAGGTACTACCTTACGTCAAATTAAAATATATTTTGGAAACACAAGTTTTATATAACCGCATTCTCGAGCATATCGGTTTTACATCGTATAAACAACAAATTATGTAGGTAATATGAGAAAGGTAATAATTCTCATATTACCTACATACTATCGTTTCAATTTTATAATTTTAAATTGTATAAATTAAAAATACTCAAGATTAATTATTGTATCATTATCTAAATTAATTTCGTTTAATGAATATTTTATTTCATAAAATCATAATTTCGAGTCAAGATTATACTAAAAGTAAATAATATTAACACAGATACTAGTTAAATATTTTAATAAAATTTAATTAAATTCTTTACTTTTTTAAGGGATAAATAATATATAATTATAATTTTAATTTAATGTTTTCTTCAGTTATATTAGATTTATTTTTCTCATTAAATCTTTTATTCATTTTTGTTTTCTTATGTCTAATCAGAGTATTTAATCTTTTAAACATATTTTAATCTATACAAATCTCATTATGTTGTTACAGGAAATATGTTTTAGATTTTTTTTTTTCAAACAGAACACAGACATTTTGTGTAGCAGCTTTGCGACTGTAACGAAACTTCACTGGATATATTTCTATTTAAAATTCGAAAATGTATAAATAAATGTAAATCAATTACATTTTACTTTCAAGCACATTGATTGCTGGACAGATCTCTAAAACATGTAGGGACAGGTAGGTGAATATTTAATATTATTTGCACTTATTAATTTTCTAACTCTTGATATTGAACACTTTAATTAGAAAACATGTTTGACTTAAAAGTTTTAACTTCCTCTGTTAACATTCTTGGTCGTTCTTTTTTAATTTTGCAGATGTACGATATTTCTTTTATATATATATATATATATATATATATATATATATATATATATATATATATATTATAATTATATTATTATTATTATTATTATATATCGGTAAATAGAAGAACAGACCGGGTATCTTTCGCCTTCGATGTCAACTGGTCTAGGAGAATTCAAGACCTGCGGAGCGTCGTTTGGGGAACTTCTGGCATACGGTACGCCAGCTC
This sequence comes from Acanthosepion pharaonis, assembly GCA_903632075.3. Lineage (NCBI taxonomy): Eukaryota > Metazoa > Mollusca > Cephalopoda > Sepiida > Sepiidae > Acanthosepion > Acanthosepion pharaonis. The sequence goes on from CAHIKZ030000147.1 coordinate 2,429,325, forward strand.
TCAATATTGAGCTTTTCAAAAAAGTTTGGTTGGTTCTACACAAGCATTCGCCACTCTAAACAAATCTTGTGTGTGGGTAATCAAAAGTTCAGCTCTACGTTCAGGATTGTTGTTTCATACAAGACCTAAACACACACACACACACACACAAAATGAACTGAAAAGACAATTATACCTTGAAAATGACTGGTGAGTCCATTATTATAATTGTTATTATTATTATTATTATTATTATTATTATTATTATTGTTGTTGTTGTTATATGTGTTTGCCTGTGTGTCTGTGAGTGTGTGCAGACAGGTCCCTTTATAAATACATACAGGCATAAGTGTATACTGGAGAACAGAATGACGAATACACATTATAATTCTATTCCTGTTCGTATGCAATTCCATACACACAATCATATATGCAGGGTTATTTGAAAGAATAATCGCAAACACATTCAGAGAAAATATGCAATCACAGACCTGTCTAGACCGTAGTATGTCTCATTAAATGCGGAAATTGAATTTTATTTTTTTTTACCACTGCGTACCCATCGGCATTGAAGTTATTTGATCCGACATTAGCATACCTCAAATTGCAAAAGGAAAAGAAAATGACCAAACATTATGAAGAAGAAAAGAATGACAACGTAAAATCCCACCAAAATTCAATTTGAATTCTTAACAGATTCTCCACAAAATGGAATAGATTAGGATGGCTTTAAAATGTTCAGCATTTACCTCATAAAAATAGAATACGACACTTGGCGGCGACATCATTTGTCATATAACAACGATGAGGAAGGAAGAGATACAGACCACCGTAGGCTATTGTCTAAGAGTTCGATCATTAAAACGTAAATTCTTGTCCGCTGATTCTTAACACATCTAACACACACGTATACACGGGCACACACACAGACACACCCTCACGCAGCACAGGTGCACACACACGAACACACATATATGTGGATGGATTTTTGAATTGGTACATAGAATATTGGAAAGTTGTTAGAAAATAATGTTCTGCATGGAGACACATTGGCTCATATGCTAAAATGGACAATATATAACAATATACTCAATGAATACATACATACATATATATATATATATATATATATATATATATATATATATATATATATATATATATAAAGAGAGAGAGAGAGGGGAAGAGATAAATATGGAAAGACCGATATATTGAAAACCGAGGAAAAATGTTAAACCCTTTTATTATACAATGATAAGTTTTGTTTAATTTTTCTGAAATAATTATCTTTCATTAAGTTTATTGTTTCATTTATTCATTTTGTTAATGATATAGCAGATAGATGGAAATACATGTATACATATATATAAATATATTTATATATATATATCTATATATATGTATATATATATATATATATAGAGAGAGAGAGATAGATAGATAGATAGATAGATAGATAGATAGATAGATAGATAGATAGATAGATACTGCCACTTGATCACCGAAAACAGCATAACATGATGAAAATTAAAGCAGTAAACTTAATAAAAACAAAGTTTTATCGTCAAAATGTTTTTGTTATTATTAATAAGAAAGAACATTTTTTTATTTTATTAAATTTTTAATTCTTTCTATAACACTCGCAATTTTGGTTAAAAATCTTTTCTTTTTTTTAGCGTGAGCTTTCGACGCAATATTTACGATTAGTGTTTTGCTGTTTTTTTCATGTGAAAAATACTTTCTTTTTTAAGTTCTTGCAAAAAATTAAATAATCGTCGGATTTTAATTAAACTTTCTGGACATATTCACAAAGGAATGAAATTACTTTTGAAATATATATTTTTTAGATAATTTTGCTAATTTTTCTTTTTTTATACATACGTTCCCCCTCACATACATTTACTTAATTTCATTAAATTTCTAGAAATTAAATTGCAATTCTCAAAATTTGCTTTAATCGTAAAAAACAGTTATTCTTGTATAATGTAAATCGACATTTTTAACTACTGCTCATTTCCCGCCTATCTACTCCGAATCGTAACATAATAAATGCAATAAAAATCTGATATAATATAAAAATCTTTCAAATTTCTGTATTACTTCAGTCCGTTAATGTTATATTATATTTAAGTGTAATCTATATTTAAGAATAAAACAAATATAAGCTCAATAAAAGTCGTTTATACCGAATACTTTAAAAATATATATTTTTTTAAAAATTTATTTTTTAATTTATAGACATTCCCATTTTGTAACTATGGTAACCCATACTTGAGATTATCCTTAACAGTTGTCTTTCACTTTCATTATATATATCTATGTATTTCATTGTTTACGTCTTTGTAAACCACCTCTCAATATTTTAAAGTAAGTTTTTGTTGTTTTTATTACTACGTTACTCAATACTTTTATTTTATGCATTTATTTTAACCTGGATCATACTTTTGCTAAGTTAGTTTTACTTAGCAAAGATCCTATAGAATAACCCAAATTGTACTAAAAAAGAAATTTGTAATTTAACTTAAATTAAATCTTTCTTACTTATTTTCTATTTGAAGATCTTAATTTTTATACTTTATTTCATACACTTTTGAAATTACTTTTCTCATTTTAATTAATTGTAAATAGTTTTCAACGCCGAGATTTTGTATTGAAGAAATTAGAAGGATGGTTTTGTATTGACGCCGACATTATCGAGATGCAATTGCTGAGAATCCTAGGGAAGATGCTATCAATGGCTTTTGAATTTTGTGAAAGCCTGAATTTTGCGTTTAATGTTAATGTATCCAGTATAGGTAATGTTATTAAGGGCAAACGGAATCAATAAAGGAAATTCATCGATGATCTGGATGCTGAGCAATTCCCAAATTACCTACGGTTTGCACTAATGTACATGAGATAGAAGATTGGGCTGAAGTAGATGAAGCACCAAGAAATCGAGAAAGAAATTGGTACAAGTATCAGTGCCAAGTAGTTCAAGCTGGGAAAAAATGTGAAAAGCGAAGATCCAGAAATTGAAAAATCTGTCAATATCTATTTTTTTCTTGAGCATCCAGAGTGTGCAAAATCCTTGCATGAAATCCTCAGTGGGAAAATATTTGGCCGTTGCATCAGATATATTTACACAATTGAAGGTGTAAACATGTCGGCTATATAAATTCTGTAAATCCATCTTATAGGATTTTCTATTTTAGCAATAGAGTTAACAATTACCAATTGAACAAATACGAAATTGGTCTGATTATATTATGCGCGACCTGTATTTGTAAAATCAGCTCAGCAATTAGAACACTCGTAATTAGTTACACTGGTAAATTAAAACGGCCCTTTTTAGTGCCACAATATATTCACGAAGCTAACAATTTCTTTTAAATATTGTTTAGGGTAATGGATTAAATAATAATACTGTAAACAGTTGCGTAATTAATAATTAAAATTTAAAGTACTATAAAAATAATAAATAAAATAACATTAACGTTTCATAACCAGCATGATAAAAGTTAATAATAAAGAATAAAATGAAAAAATAAGATATTAAAAATATAAATTAATAATAAATAAAATACCATATCATTTCATAAATGACTGTCTTACTTCTATCATGGTATTTCATTAATGTCTCAGATGTTAAATTTTTAAACAGAATTTTAAATGATTTTAAATTTTATTTTATTTTTTCAGAAAGCATCTTCAAACGTAAGCTTCTACCGCTAGAGTAAATAGAATTCAATAAAATATTAAATAATTGCTGAAAACATATTAATTGTTTTAGATTACTAGGTAGTTAAACACACAAAAAATGTGCTCACTTCGATTTCGTAAATTTATGTCAATTCTGACCCAACATACTCAGCTGTCAACATCTTAATCTGCCAATAACATCACTCAGCACGTCACAAAAACAAGATTGTATGGTTAAGAAATACTTGTATAATACGTTTTTATATGCTCTAAGCAAGTAATATTTGTTTAAAATCAGATTTATTTGAATTTAAATTTGCTAATTTTCCTTAAATAATTTGTCACACATATTTATTTTACTTTCGTAAGATATTTAAAACAGAGATTTAACTTTTGTTTACAACTTTGAAAAATGGCAGAGTGTAATCGATTTTTTGACAGCGAGCAAAACGTTGAGACTCCTATCAATATGATTTTTATTAGCAATACACCATATTATTTTGCTTACTGGAAATAATACATTTAATCATTTAGCTTTAAATTAAATCTCAGATAAAAGCTTCGTAAGTGATTTTTTAATGTTTACAAAACTATTTTACAACATAGGTATAGAAAGTTAAGTGGACGTACCTATATATATATATATATATATATATATATATATATATATATATAGAGAGAGAGAGAGAGAGAGAGAGAGAGAGAGAGAGAAAGAGAGAATAGAGCAAATAGTATTTATTCAAACTTTATAACATTGATCTGTTATAATATCTCTACAGATAGCCATTTTATTTCAACACATTCTGTGTCGTATTAAGTGAAACAAAATGTTTTTTTTTATAGTGATGCTATAATATATTTCTGTTCTATTTTTGAATAAATAATATGTATATATGTGTATGCTTTTGTGTGTATATATACAGGGGATGCAAAAGTTGCTAAACAATAATGAAAGACAAAATGTCAAAAAGAAAATGTATTGTAATGATTTTACAAATATATCAATAATAAACATATCAGTAATAAATATATTAATCCCTTAAATGTTCAAACAATTTGCAACACCCTCTTTAATTCGCACACTCTAACTGAAAAACCTTTATTATTAGTTTTTAATTATTAAAAATTATGACAATAATAATATTAAAAATTATTTTAATGAATTCTAGTATTAGATGAATTCTTGTACCACTTTTTAATACTGGTATTAATGGTATGATACTTACGTATATCTAATTTTGCAGCCCCTTCTACATATATAAAGAGATGACAACTACCATTTCCCGAACACACAAGTCTGCCATAGCGACTATTACAGGAACTATTGAAGAGAATTGCTCTATCTATAGAGTCCAACTAGCCTGAGCGTACCATAATTACGTTTTCTGAGAGAGAGGACAAGGGCTGTACTCTCATACTCACGTTCCTGTTTTGTCAAGACTTTACGCTAACAGGGCGGCTTCCAATCGATAGAGCTTGATCAGTTTCTTGAACAGGGCAGTACACTCAAACACTCGGTCACGACGACTTTCGACTAGCAAACCTTCGATGGATTCCCATCAGTTTTGTCTTAGCTCAAAAAGTTTCAGGTACGTTCCACAGGGGTAGTTTGCTAGGATTGTCTCTCTGTGAAATGAATGGCGCCTCTCATCGAAGGAAATGGGAGATTAGAACACGTGTCTCATATTCAGAAGACAAACGTTTTAACCACTCCGCCACGCGAACATATATCTTGGTGGTGTAAATTCAAATTCAAGTTGAGTTTGTAACATTCACTTTTTTTGTAAATACCCGGGGGAAAGGTATGAAATTTTTAGTTTGTCTTCCACTCTCTGTAGGTTAAATATCAGGGCAAACTGGACCCTTTAACCATAATTGTTAACTAGGCTATGGAAACTAAAAATCTAAATTCAAAACTTGAGTTAGGTTATTTGGAGATACATAGAGATAGAGAGAGAGAGAGAGAGAGTGTGTGTGTGTGTGTGTGTGTGTGTGAGAGAGAGAGAGAGATAGAGGAAAGAGAACGTCTGAGAGATAGATGATATGATAAGAATAAAACGTCCGTCCAAATAGTTTAATTGTAATGAAACTATATTTAGAGTGGTACGTATCAAACGCCTGCTTCTTTTCGATAATATATTATTACCTTTTGATAAAATACCGTATTATCCACCATATCCTACTAATAAAATGTACAACAAAACCTAAATTATTGAAGTAAATTTGATATTTTACCCATTATAAAGGATTTTTAAAGAAAAAGTAAATGATATAAACTAAAATATAAAACATCCAAGACAATAGCTAAAAAGTAGCTGAAAACGTTCTGACTTACGCAAAATTCGGAAAGAAATTTACCCTTTATTTCGAGAAAAGAAAAGTATTATCCATGTGTTTTTACTGTCAGTCAAACAGTGCCCGGAATTTAGACTAAAATACACATAAGCCTTCGTTCAGCTTTGAAATAACATCCATATTCAAATGAATTGTTTTAATATTTTACGTGCAAACGTAGATTTTTTTAAATGTTAATATATTTCATCTTTGTTTAATAAATCTGTCAGCATCATTATGCGTAAAAGATATTTTTGCCAAGTTTAGGTTGTCGTCTCTTTCAGTGATATCAAAAATATAAGCCAACAAAAATTTATCTGAGTATAGTCGAGAGGTCGAAATCATATTTTGCCCAACATAATCGATAATCATTCATTACAAAGAAAAGATGGGACAATAAAAGAACATGGTGGAAGCGAAAATTAAGAGATCCTTACTGCCAATAGACAGCATAGATATAAAAAGGCGAAAATAGTGAAGACAATAACTTGGTGGAATGGCTACGATAAAATATACGACACAATGAGCTGGTCACAGATAATGGATTTCTAAAAATGATCAAAATGGCGGACTAACTTATGGCGAGTAAAAAGACAGTGAAAATTGAGTTAACCTCTGTGTCCTGAATATAATAAAAGAAACACGTGTCATTCAATGATGATTTTTTAACTCAATAGAGCATCAAACTCTGTTATAAATAATAATACTAAGCATTGATTTTTTTGGAAAATTACATTTTTGAGCGGTGATATATTTTTTCCATAAAGTTCACACAGAGAAACCTCGTGAGCCAATGAATGTAGATGGTTACTGAACGATGTCTGTTTGATTTGATTCTTAGAGGAAGTTGTAAGAGGTGAGGATTTCAGGATAGGGTGTATATATAAACACTTACTATTTAGGGGAAGAATTAACTATTATAGATTCATGTAAGAATCTACGCAGAATCTGTTACCCAAAAACGCAGCGAGGGATGAAAAGTATTAAGCATATTATTTTAAAAACATTTCTCTCCAAACATGGCAATAAAGCCACAAATTCAAAAGGTCTTACTCATTAATAGAGAATATGAGTAAGACAAAACACTATTAAAACACAATAAAAGAAGAATGAACACAGTAAGATAAATCTAGTTGAACTAATCTCGTAAAAAATCTGGACACATGCAGAAGATCAACATCAGCTTTGAGCTGATGCATGCAGTGGCACGTGACAAGCTTTCTCATTTTGGCGTCCATACGCTGACTATCAGCTTTGGTCTAGTAAGGATGTTGAAACTGTTTTGCATCACAGGGACAGCCAAGGTGTTTATGTCTGATATTATTTCTTTAATTCAGGAACGTATTCAATACTAGACACACTCGCCCGTAGTGCTCCTTTCGTAATTTCACCTTCATTTTTCTATTCTGTATTCCATCTCCTTCCCTAATACCTAGGTACCTTAAGGCTTCTTTTGTTCCAGCTCCCTAAATTTTTTGAAAAAAAAACTAGAGCTATTGAGTGTGTTTCTATAAGTCTCCCTTTCTTAAATATTATTTTTGCATATTTATCTAAACTGAAATGAGTACCCATGTTGGCCCTGAAACATTTTACAGTATTGAGAAATCACTTCAACTCATTGTCCTCTTTCGTAAAGGGTTTGAGATCATAGATATAGAGAAGGTGATTGAATTCTTTCTTGTTTAGTTTTTGTCCATGGCTATTATTGTTTAGTCCATGATTAAGGACGATTAAGGAAAAACAAAACAGAAGGGTTGACAGGGAATCTTCTTGAACAATTCCATGTCGATTAATCAGATGGTTGGGTGTAGCAGTATAATGTGGTTTTCCACATTCCCATGCTGTGTTTAAGGAAATTTACTTCCGTCGAGTAGACTTTGTATATGCCCAAAGTCTTAATGTTTCAACAGTGTGACACACTATCAAAAGCTTTACGGTAAACTATCCATGCTGTACTGAGATTTCTACCTCTTTTCCTGCAATTTTTCAGGATCATTTTATTTATCAATATTTGATCTTTGCAATCATACGAAAATCTTCCGCATCCGTTCTGTTCCAGTGGAAAAATGATGTTTTATTCGAGAAAAATTAATCAGTTAATCAATTTATTCGAGGTGTACAGATTTTTTTATTGGCCTATGATTCGGATCATATCTTTCACTAGTATTTGACAGGAGATATGTAATCCTTTCAGTGATTCATGCTAGGATTCCATTGGGATAAGTAATAAGCATTCATAAAGTTTGTGTAAGGGTTTCATCAGAGAGGATAGAGCCAAAAATTGGATACCTTGTCATTTCCTGGGAATATCTATTTCAAGACATCGTTAGAGCTTGACTAACATTATTCAGGGTTAATATTTCCCATTCTTGTAGAAGTTTGTCCAAAATTCATTCTCCTTGTTGGATCCATTCTGTATTTGGTTTATATTCCTTTGGACAGTTCCAAATATTCTCCCAAAATTTATGCACTTTCCAATAAATCGTGGGTTTTTGACGCGTATAATTGGTTTCCCAATTACCCTGTAAGATTTATTACGGTCCCTTAGGAATATTTTATTTTGGCAATAAAACTTACAACTTTTTTCATATCGTCTTGTTCTCTGTACGTTGAACTGCAGTTTCTGTTTTAGTATTTCCTTGATTCCTCGAATTTCATGTAGTTATTTAATTTTATATCTCCTCTTGATCTTCCTGCATTTGCGGATTGAGACATTTGGGTTTCTTTTGATCTCATCTTGTATCGAAATCTTACAGCTGATTTCCTTTATTTCTCAGTGCAGTTATTTCCTTCCAACTTGGCTTATTTTCTCTGTAGTTTTATATTTTCATTCTATTGACCATCAGCGTCCCACTAGCTGTTAAAGCTATTTCGTATTGTTATTATTTACTTCCCTGATATTTCCCAGTGATTTCTCCGTTAACAGTGTTTGCAGTGAAGCACTGTATTTTGCATACTGGTTTGATTGGACTTTGTCATATATATTAGGGTGGGGTGGTCTCTGTCTGACATTTGTGTGAGAGCTGCTCTACTGAGTACTTTGATGACGTGATTTTTGCTTTTTTCTCCTCTGTGCTTTTCAATAAATTCTACCTTAATGAATTTGGACACATCTTCAGTGACATAGTGAAGATAATTGCAGGTAAATTCTTCCGTTTTACTACCTGGGAGATTATTATTTTGCATCTCATTCATATTAAGTGTTACCTCATCCTCTGTCATATTATTTCATTCTACTCCCATCTCATTATTGTTTAAGTGATGTGTTTTTGTATTCTCTCTTATATTTCGTTTTATCGTTTTATCTTATCTATTTACGCTTGTGAGAGTATTTTTTCGCCAGATGTCGCTGCGAATATTGGCAACCATGTTTTGGTTGACATGGGGGTCTTGTTCTACTTCCTATCGTAGTTATCGATATTTGGTATAACTGATCCGTGATGTTATTTTGTAGATTTTCGAGTGCGGTGAAAAAGGATGCCATGACTTGTTGATAATCTCCACGAATCCATTTATTTCGTTTAATTTTTTATTAGTTGATTTGGCATTGATATACTTGTTCCAAGGTTGGAAATACTACTGACCTCGTGACCAGGTGTCTCTTCGTTGTGGGAAGATTTTGTTTCAGTGACAGATTTTTGGACTCCAGTTTGGTTCCTCTCTGAAAAACGCGGACCTTGTTGAGCCAAGTGACGGCCGATCCGCTACGACTATTTGTTCCTAAATATTGAGATTTGTAAATTTTGCATTTTATCCTTGATTGCCAAGGGTAATTTTGTCCGAGTTACCACCGCTAGGTAGACTGTCGACCAAGAGCAAATGATCTCGTTCTACCCATGAGATAGTGTGGTTTCTGTCTATGATTCAAGGGTTCATCATCGAGTACTATATTTAGGGTTTGACATAGAGATATGATATGGTTTTGTCTGTAATGTTTTAACTTAATATAAGTTGCAATGACCACTACCAGATGAAATGTCATAGGTAGATATACCTTTACGTTGAGGGTTAGCACAAAAACAAAAATATGAAAAAATTAAATTTAAATAAAGTCAAACAGATTTAAATAAAATTAAAGAAAATATAAATGTAATTTCAAATTTAGCAGAGCTTACATGTAGAAAAGCGGACACAGTATATCATCGGCCAAAAATGTTCAGCTTACTAACGCCGATAACAAAGAGAGTAATCTAGCTTGATAGGTTGATCACTCCAACCACTACAAATTAGCAGAAGGGTCACTAATGAATTCATTAAACAAATGAAAAATAATAGAAAAGTTTATTATCCATTTGGGGTTATTTTTCCAACATTCTAATATTACATTTTTACGCGTCAAATTTTCACTCAAATTAAAAACTACGTCAAAAAGAAGCACATGGTTTGATTAGTCAAACTGCAACCATATATGAATGAAATAAAGAGAAAGAAAAATAAACAATCCTTACATATTCATATACACACACACAAGACACGCACACTCACACTCACACACACACACGCACACACATATATATATATATATATGCACATACATAGATTACATGTTGAAATTCAGACACAGAATGGCATCTGCCAAAATATTGTTGTTTTTGTTGTTGTTATTATTATTATTATTATTATTGTTCTTAGTGTCTGTCTTGTTTGAACCCAGAATAATGGAGGGTAAAGTAATACCATCATTTCAAGATCTATTTGTCAGTTTATTACACTATTTCAGTGGCTTCCAGCCAAAAGTTGTTCTGACATAGAAATTTTTATTGTCATTTGCTACATAGAAACGAATAATCAATAATTGTCAATGGAAAAAAAAAACAATGTGTTAAATCTTTAACCGATCAACCATATAAGTTGAGAAAAGTGTGGAATCGTTTTTTTTTTCATATTCCCTTTAGAAAATAATAAAATCAATATATTTAAAATAATGCCAAGAAATGAAATGCTGTCAGATGTTTAGCGTAGTTCTTGTCTTACCTTCTGATATATACACAAACATAGAAATGTTCATAGACCGGAAGGGTTTTCTCAACCAATCTGCTTAAACTTTACATCATGCTGATCCAAGGAAGACTAGAATTTATACTAAGATTAAATAGTTGGACGCCATTATAACAGCAGAAGATATCTAAGCAAAACCGTGTTTATAAACAGGAAATTATAAAACTACAGGAGTCATAAACATGTTAGTGAAGGAAAAAGAATAAATAATCATTTAAAGGACACGGAATGTATAGTTGTTAGCAAGATACGCAGTAGAGTTACGAATGGGAGATGTCAAAATCAAGTGAGCACAAATATTTTACTTGCCTGGCATATGTTTCAATAGACGATTGCATTCGAAAGTGCACTGGAATAGTAAAAAATGTCTCACAAACTCTAAATATAATTAAAACAGTACAATTTCGTTAAAAGAACTTGCTGAATTGCTCTGTAATATCACGCTTTCTGACATTCCACATACCTCATTCCAAAAAGATCTCCCTAAACCTTTGCAATTTCTAAGACAATTTTTCTGAACTTCTCAGTTGAAGCCCGCCACAACACATACAAACGAACGAATTATTCTTCTTCCTTTCTTATTCTATTAATAATTAGGAAAATCCACACAGTGTCAACCAAATAACTGCTATTTTGTGGAATCTCTTCACGATACCTACAATCTTAACATGTTCATGTCTAGGATTATCCCTCCTAAATGACATCATAAAATGCACTTTTTACCTCATCCTTTTACGCTGAGAAAAGAACATCATTCAGTAATCTTCTAACTTGAGTGATTATTGGGGCTTGTATTGGGTGAATATTAGGAAAAAATCATGAGGAAAACTGAAAAATTTCTTTACCCATAAATTGCAGACATAAAGCAAAATAAATTTGGTCCTACAGGACGATTCTGATATTTAAATTCAGGTGGAACTTGTAGCTACGTTTCATTACTAAAGATGCAGGGAAAATGATCGCTTCCCTGTACTGCTCTATTAAGTTACTGACTTCTCATGCTATCATCTATTTTTAAAAGATCAAGTTCACGCCTAAAATTGGGTACTCTTGTCAAATTTGTGCAGGAGGTCTCGAGTCCTCACTTTTTGGTCTTGACAGAGACGAAAACCGTCAAGAGGTTCTTGTGTCTGACAAAATATTTTTCACTCTGCGACCCCTCCTCTTCACAGACGAATTGTCACAAGGCTCCCACTGCTCTATTGCTTCTTCCATTGAAAGTCTTCAGATGAACTAAAGTCCTTGGATCTATCAGTTCTAACCTTCACAGCAAGGAACCATCATGCTATCCGCATTGTAATAAGCTACCCCCACCCTTCCTATATTCTACTAATGAGAAGGAACTTCCGCTCAAGCATCTTCTGCTCGCGAACCGCTGCTCTGTGGAATCGACTCGCAAGAGGATGTTACCCCGATCATTATAATCTTAACTATTTCATATCTACCATTAACCATTACCTTACCCACATCCGCATAAACTGTAACCCTCTACCGCGAGAGGCTCCCGGGCCTTGTACAAAGTGAACTTCTACAATTTTTTTTTTTTTTTTAAATCATGGTAGGGTAATGTGAGTTATAAGGAAAACGAAAAGTGCACATAGACATTTGATATATGTATATATATATATATATATATGCAGAATATGCGCTTATAAATTATGGCACACCTACGGCATATTGAAGGCCAGAAGGGTTGAAAGAGTTAACAAGGAAACTACCTAACGAGTGTGCGAAAATGGATAGCAGAATAGGGAGTTCGTGGGATAGTAAATTAGAAATACCCTTCACATCTACGAGGGAGAGATTGTTGTGGAGAATCCTGATCGCCCACCTCATGAATAGATACGGCATGGAGGGAACAGATACTGGATCAGAAATTGATATCTTATAACACGAGGTTTTGGCAAGTAAATAATTTTGATATCTCAACGTTGAGATATATACAGCTGTGTAATCAGCATATCTTTATTACAGGAAAGAGTTGTATCTTTATGTGAGACCCAATAGTTTTACGGTTTGCTAGATTAAGTTAAATTTGGAAAACAGTTGATTAGACACGTGTCCAGATATGAAAAATAATTTCTAGATTTTAATCAGCGCCCATCATAACTGATATAAAAGAAACGAATTTTGTGTGTCCATTCCAATTTTAAAGTGTGATTAAAAACAGTAATACATTTTTGCATCTTCAATTAACTTCGATCACTCGGCTTCAAACAGAATTCAGAAAATTCCTTTTATCTAAAGGGAATACAAAAGAACGTATTATTAGTATCAAGATCCATCATAATCAGAAACAAAAGCAACAACAACTATAATAATAATAATAATAATAATAATAATAATAATAATAATGCCTGTCTTTTTACTTTATAGTAAGTTGGTTAGCACATACGTTATGCCCTCTCATTACGTCAGATAAATAATGGACAATTCAGTTTTGACTTCGAGGTAAGCCAGAAGAAAAATATATCAGACGTGCTGTTTAGTTTTACTGAGAAAATCAAAACATATACAAGAACTAAGAAAGAAAGAAAGAAAGAAAGAAAGAATGAAAGAAAGAAAGAAAGAAAGAATGAAAGAAAGAAAGAAAGAAAGAAAGAATGAAAGAAAGAAAGAAAGAATGAAAGAAAGAAAGAAAGAAAGAAAGAAAAAGAAAGAAAAACTACAAGCTGCATTTATACCTATACTTCTTCTTACATTATTACGATGATTATTCAAAAAATTCTAATCCACACGAAGAAAGAAGAGCCATAAGTGAACATTTTTGTTACTAATTCTGGAAAACTAGAAAAACTAACTCAGACTTATATCTTAATTTCTGTGCAGGTGAGATCCATACAGTTGTTTGGGAAATGCGGAAAATATTTTAAAAATTGACAAAAGAGAGGCCCGGGCTGTCCTAATTTATCTGCAAAAGAAAAGTATGACACCCAAGGAAATCCATGAGGACAAAGTACAGATACTTACTGGGGACTCTCGTTCCTATGCAACTGTGAAGAAATGGGCTGCAAATTTCATGTGAGTGAGGGTGAAGGGACAGCACAGCAGATAGCCCTAAGTCAAATCTAAACTACTGCAGAATAAATTGATGCCATTCGCTGCATCGTTTTGAATGACAGACGTCTTACCATTCAGCAGATAGCTAAGTCTGCATACAACTTTAACTATGATCTTGGGGATGAGCAAGTTGTCTGCAAGAAGGTTTCCAATAATGCTGACACCAGAGCAGTAGATAGAAAGGGTTGGTATTTTCAGAACTATTCTGGCTCACTTCAAACCTGAACCTGATTATTTCCACGGCAGATTAGCAACAAGATGAAACCTGGATTCACAACTTAGAACCTGAATCAAAGATTCAAAATAAACAGTGAAAATACTTTGGTGCTTTACCACTGAAGAGATTAAAGCGGACAGCCTCAGTCTGCAAGGTGATGGCTTCTGTTTTGTTTTTTTTGTTTTTTTAATATTATTATTATGAAGGCGTAATCTTGATAAACTACCTCGCAAATTCAAAAGTATTAATGGGCATTACGGTGCATTGCAATTAAGACAATTAAAGTAAGCAATCATGTTAAAAGTCAGAGGGAATCTGATGGTAGCTGTCCTCTTGCACCAAAATAACTCGCTCATTGACACTGCTCATGTTGCAGTAGCTGTCTCAGCGAATTGTGGCTTTGACTTACTAAACAATATTCTTTACTAGTCACCATCATGGTTGCAATTTGGGAAAAAAATGATGAGACTATATGTGTTATGAGGGAGTTTCTGGAGGACAAGAACACCATCTTCTTCCGTGATGGGATTATAATTCTTAAGCATCGTTTGACAAAGTGCAATGACGTCAAGCTGAGTTATATTGGAGAACGTTGTCTTGTTTCTCCAACTCCTTATGGGTGAGGCTCACATCTTTGTGAAGCTCAAATATCTAACGACTCATTTCCACAGATATTTTATAGCCGTGGTACATTTAAAATTTATAGTGTGATTAAAAACAGTTATACATTTTTACATCTTCAATCACTTGGCTACAAATATGATTCTGAATTATTTTTTATTTGAATTGAGTACAAAAGAGAAACTTGAAGTTTCATAAACGTTTGTAACATTAATAATAATAATAATAATAATAATAATAATAATAATACCAGTCCCTCTGATTTTTAGTAAGTTATAACATACGTTATGCTCCGTCATTACCTCAAATAAATAATGGACAATTCAGTTTTGACTTCGAGATAAGGTGGAAGATAAATAAAACATTCACGCTGTTGAGTTTTACTGAGAAAATAAAATCGTATAAAGAAAGAAAGAAAGAATCAATAACGCTCTCATACGTTGAAATAATTACCTGCATTCATACCTATAATTATTATTGCAATCTTAACCTTGTTAAACGTAAATCTCTACTAACTCAATGGGGAACGGCTACATGTATTTTATAGCCGTGGAACTCGTAAGAAGCTTATTCGATCATTAAAATAAATTTACAATTCATCGAAGAACTCCAATAGGAATTCGTGAGGTTTTCTTCGGTGTTGCAAATAATAATAATAATAATAATAATAATAATAATAATAATAATAATAATAATCGATTAAACATGTAGATATATTTGCAGCAAACAGAGGAATAATGACTCCAGCAAAAACGCTGATGGGATAAGAGAGGCTATCCTCAGTGCATGGTGCAAATTCTTACACCGTTACAACTTAAATTATCTGGATGAACCAGCGATTTTTTCCAGAACAGAAAATCTGGAAATTCATAGATAAAAACTACAGTAGATACATTCTAATCATGGTGCAAAGAAAGATCTCATACTAGCAGAATGTGGCATTCTAAAACATCGGATAAAAATGGAAAATCTGACAAATATAATAAACAGAAAATTGTTAAAAGAAATGACAATTTAATGTAATATGAAGGTGAAAGTTGTGCCCAGTATATTTAAGGTGCATAGAATTCTCGTCTGAAATGTTAGATTAGAAGAATAAGTGATCTAATGATGAATAGAAAACGAAAGAAAAAAAAATATTGCAAAAATATATAAGTAAATGATAACGTGATTAGATGTCGTGATTTGCAGCTAGAGTCAACAGATGTTTCGCAATAGAAATATTTACGCGTATAGAAAACAACGGACTTTGAATCTTTTTAACCCGGAATGGATATTTTGCTCTATCATATTGTTAGCAACAATGCGAAAATAAGATGTAAGAATATTACTTTAATTATTAATTTCTAATAAACTATTTTCCGTGAATTTTAAATTATATGTTAAGGTGTGTAGGATACATGAAAACTAATTAACATTTTACACCTATATCCATTGTCTTATTCGGGGCAGTATGGATGAAAGTAAGTTATAATGACTGTCTAAAATAATATGTAACAAAGAGTTTAAATCATTAATAAACTTTGAATGTATTTTAACATGTATATATTCAAAAATGTAACCTGCTTCACTTCTATTCGTGCCAAAGTTAGACGTCATGGCAGTTTTAAGTTTGTTATTAGTGATGCAGATAACTTCGCCAAGTTCAATGTGACAATGGCGTTCTTGTTCTTCAAATATGATGTCAGTTTTTCCTTTCCCGTCATTGATTTTGTGATGCAACATCAATATTATAAGGATAATTAGCTATGTTTCCAATATCCGTATATATTTAATTGTACTTGGGGAATGCAGCCTGTCGAAGTGATTTCCGCTCCTAAGCAAGACGTTGGTTCCATTTGGTGCCTACAGACAGCTTAATTGGCTTTTTGTTGCTGATTTCCAGGGTTTTGAAAATATTAGTCACCACACCAAAAATGATAACAAGGTCGGTATTCATCCATTCCAACAGCCATTAAACCGAAGAAACCAATGGAATGTGTGTTTATTTATTGTCGTGCGAGATTTTTGTCGTTAACATGTCAGATTCTTGTTGATTTCATCTGTTTGTTTCAAGGCATTATGGGTCATTTAATGCCGAAATTTAATTTTCTTGGGAGATTTGAAGAAATAAAAATATGAGAAATATTATTCTGCTTTCGCAATCGAATTAATGGTAGTACTTCACAGATATATTTTTGTGTACATGATTAATAGAGGCGATGATATGTATGTTTTATATTTTAGTTTTGCTTTAAAATACAGTCTGAATTCTTTCAGAAATTGTAGGTTATTATATAGAGTACTTTTGTATTGGTTGTTTGATTTTTGTTAGTGTTATATTAAACTGTATGTGTTATTAATGCCGAAGGCTAAATAATTCTAACAATTTTATGCTTGCAACAAAATTTTTTGAACGCAATTATATGCCTTCAACTACAGATAAAACGTATTATTTGTCACTTTGCTATAAGCAATTTTGCTATTAGTAAATGTTTTTACAATAAATTTATTGCTGGTAGTTTTACTATGAAATATATTTTTGTGCTTTTATAGTGATTTGCTTTTCTTTGGGGTTTCAATATTTGCTAATATCTGCGACTCTAACAGATGCTACACCCGGGTCAGCGTTGACCTAAGGACAACAATAATTCAGAAGTGGTTTCGGGCTTCTAAAAAGCTCTAATCTTCCGATCAGAGTTATTGCTGCCGGATGTAGTTTATCGTCATACCAAGAACCCTAGATTCTTGTCTTTAAAGTATTTTGTTTTTAAGCATAACGTGAACAATAACATAAACGTATTCTTTGTATTAAAAGATACGAGAAAGATCAAAATTTGAACAAATGCAGATTTTACGTTGAATCTTGCCGTAACAAAAAACTTTTCGGTAATTGTGTATTATGCATGAGATATTATTTTAATCAGATTTATGAATCCAAATGAGAGGGATGAGTACTATACACGAACAATTTCCGTAATTTAAAATATGTAGAACATTTGTAAAAAGAACGGAACATATATTGGTACAAATACTTATGTAAACCTAGATAATAAAGCAGTTCTGAATTTCTGAGGCATATTATTTTCAAGTTTCAAGTAATATACTGAGGTATAAATTATCTCCTCCAATATAGTCCCCATCACTATAAATGTGTATATAATTTCTGGTAATATTTCTATGTTTCCACAAAATGTTTGCTTTTATATCAGTCGATAACCGGTTGAAACTACTTGTTAAGTAAATAAGGAATGGCACAATAATTCTCCACAGGATTAAAATGAAAATCCTTTTTAACTTAACGATTATTGTTGAAATATGTTTGATATAAATTGACTGAAAATTAGATATTATTTCGTTTTGCCTAGTCATAATTATTCTCTCTTTCCTTATATTTATTTTGCTTTTCCTCTACTTATATCGTTCGTTCGTTTGTTCCTTTATTCATTCAACATATCCTTTCTACATTTATTCATTAAATATATGCATTCTTCTTTTTTCATTTATCCATTCAAAATGACCATTCTTCATTTATTCATTAAAAATGTCCTTTCTTCATTTATTCATTCAAAATGTCTTTTCTTCCTTTCTTACTTTATTCATTCAAAATATATTTTCTTCATTTATTCATTCAACATATCCTGTCTTAATTCATTCATTCAAAATGTGCTTTCTTCCTTTCTTTATTTATTCATTCAAAATATTCTTTTCCTTCATTTATTCATTTAAAATGTTCTTCCTTGATTTTAACATTCAAAATATCCTTTCGTCATTTATTCATTCAAAATGTTCTTTCTTCTTTTCCCCATTTATTCATTCAACATATTCCCTCTTCATTTATTTGTTCCAAATGTGCCTTTTTCCTTTCTTCATGTATTCCTTAAACATGACCTTTCCTCATTTATTTATTCAAAATGTGTTTTCTACCTTTCTTCATTTATTCATTCAAAATGTTCTTTCTTCCTTTATTCATTCAAAATGCCCTTTCTTATGTGCTTTCTTTCTTTATTCATTCATATATTCTTGTTCCATCAATTTTCATTTATAATTTATTTTCCCCTCTTTCATTCCTAAATAGTTTATGTATAATTTGTTCCTTTCGCATTCCTTTCGCATTCATTTTTGCAGTGATTTTCTTCCATGTTTCTGTAAAAAGCACACCTGAATTTCTGCACATTTTCATTAAATTTTAGAAATATAAACTCTCTACGACATTTTGGCTATTATAATTTCATTAAGAATATTTTATCTTTTTTATATCAAAACGTTCATCATATTCATCAGCGTTGGAAAAACATTGATAAACAGAGAGCATTTCCAACCGTTACTATATCAACTTTGACGGCAGTATACTCTGACATTTTACTGTCTTGTCACCTTTAAATACACTCTCCTATTTTCAGTAGCTTTGGCTATCCTTTGCGAAGGGGCCAACCAACCTTTCGCTCTAACTAGTATCCTCTCTCCTTGCTGTTTCCCGCTTACTCTTTTATTTCCTCTAATAAATTTTTACCTGTTTTTTGAGTTATATTTGTCAGTGCATTTCGCATAAATGCTTTTGCAACTTGCAGCATATGTTCAAGAGATTTTGTCAATTACTATGTGTACTCTAAAAGAGTTATTATCTTTTGCTTATATATTTATCTTTAAATCATATTGGCAAAGCGCTTGTAACTGAAGCTATTAACGAATCTTTCATGAAGAATATAATAAAGTCATTCCAGAAAAATCTTTATACGTCGTATCATTTAATGTTCACTACCTCTAACTTTTGCTGGTAGATATATTCCTGAACATCTTCGAGTTCTTCTTCCCCCACTATCCTGCCTGGTTACAGGATGTTAAAATTAAACATTACTTTGGTCTAATTTTTTTTTAAATATTTAGACTGGCCTATTGAGGTAATTTTCACGTATTTTAGTAATTACTTCAATTATTAAAATGTCTTCACTAGAGATGCTAGGTAATAGAAGATATTCTGTTTGAATTTACTGCCATTTATTCATGCTACGCTTTCCAGAAATTAGTAATTTAGACACTATCCTAAACCTTTCTCTTAACCCTTCTCCAGTCGGTATTTTAACGTAAAAATCCTGAGAGAATAAAGATTGGAAAAGCAGTGATACAATGAAATATATTGCCTTTCATTTTTTTATTTGTTTAACCAAATAAAAGGCTTGTGAGCCACGCGCGCAAAAGGATTACTGTGTAAGATTGTCATAATTGTGTAAAAGTTGGGGAAGAAAGAGGGAAGCATATTTTGAGGATTCGTAGCTTAGATATCCGTTGACTCCAGATTTAAAGACTTTAAGATTTTAATGATCTAGAAATTAGTTTCTGGGGAGTTAGTTTCACAAATTAATAATACTGAGGAAGAAACCGTTTTAATGTAACTTACCCCTTATCAAAGGAATACGAGGAGAATTGGGAGGATTTTAAGCCGTAAGAATGGCATGACTGGTCTTAACTATGATGGACTGAACTGGTGGCAGAAATGAATGCAGGTCGTTTGAATATTTGCCATACGGATTTGGACTGGAATGTGCCAGCAGCAGTGTTCCATTCTTGGTTTGATCTGACTCTTGTAAACGTAGAACATCTCACATATTTCAATTTTCTTGTTGAAGAGCTTATTTTGTTTGATTTTTTTTAAATACTTATTATTAATTTTTCAAGTTAGAATAATTTATAATTTTTACTCTTATACTGTATGGGGTTGCAATTATTTATTATTTCCCATTTAATTTTGGTGCGGATAGTGTTTTCTTTTTGTAGAGTTATATTGTTTTTATATTTTTCTTTCGAATTACATTTAGTGATTAAAATATTTTTCTCACTTTTTTTTCTGTAGTTCTTATGTAAATCTGTTCGTCTATATTAATGTTATCAGTTACAATATATTTATATAGCATGTATTTTGTTAAGCATTTATTGTTAAGAGGGCAATTTTCTTTGTTTTTGTAGTTACATTTAATGGTGTTATTTTGCTGCATATTATTATTATATTTTGCTGCATATTATTATTATAGTTGTAGTAGTTGTTTTTAATTTTGCTGAATATTTTTATTGTGCTTAGATATTATTCACGATATCTATGTAACTAATTTTTGTTGATAATCTTTGACAATTTGCTATATTAGGGAAATATTTGTTTTTATTGCATTGTGTTAAGTTGGGTGTTAAATGAAATTATATTTTTTGTTGTTTTGGTTTACATAATTTTTTTTTTCTAGTTTGACTATCCGCTGTTTCTTAAGGCTGATTTGAATGTTTTTTTTATTAATATGCATTGAATATTTTTACGCTGCTAGAATTCGTTAAAATTCTTTCACTTATAGATATGGGTATTTTTGAATAAGTTAGAGGAGGTTATAATATGTGTTAATGTATATATATATATATATATATATATATATATATATATATATATATATATATATATATATTGTGTTTTTAGACCGCAGATATTGTTTAGGGCAAATACTAGTAAAAACGACAAAACAGCCATTTTGCGACAACTAATTTTAATGATCGACTTTATCATGTAATGAATAATCACTCACAGGCAAAGAGGGTATACCGTCTGAAATTTACCTAATTTCAATTCGGAAGAAAACTATAGGTGATATGGCGCAAACATTCGACTTTCTGAAGTCATCATCAGAGTAAATAGATACAATTTAAATTGCTATATTAAGTCTACTTTAAAAAAAACTGTTAGGTTTAGTGTTAGGATGAAATACCTTCAGAGCACATTTTTTTAATGTCAAATCGTAGAACTAATGATTATTGTGACCTATACAAAGTGAACTGTGGCGTAAGCAAGGTGTGACGTGTGTCTATTATATATATATATATATATATATATATATATATATATATATATATATATATATATATAGTTGTATATTTAGGCAGCAATCCTTCCTTTATGCATGTTTCATTAAAAACGACATACAAGGTACTACGGTTAAGCTTTTTATTTAATATTTCTTGTCTTCTGACAAGAGCTTTATTTTCTGGACAAAGGTTTGTAAGAACTGTCCGAATGTTATATATTTCCGAGTGCTTTCGGCTATAAATTTAGCCATTATCAAGGATGATTCGATTATCAACTTAGTTGAGTGTGTGCGTTCTGTGTATGTATCAGTGTGTGGTAGGGATGTTTTTAATTTCCGAATATGGTTATACATTGTCGCTTTGTTCGTAGTTAATATTGCTATATATATATATATATATATATATATATATATATATATATATATATATATATATATATATATATATAATGATGCGGGCTTTTAAGTTATAATCTTTATTTATTTATTGATGTCGTAGGAGTATTGCTTGAATGATAATAAGTCTGTTTTTACTACTTGATGTTGCTATTATATGCATCGTTTATGGTTATCTGTTATATGTTACTATGATCCTTATGAAAAAACAAAACAAAAGGTAAACTTATCAAAGCCGATGTTTTTAGTCTCCTGAGGGACTTTATCAAGGCAAATGCTGCTTATTTCCGTGTTGTCCGATGGTGGAAAGTGAGTCTCCGTGAGAGTGTGATTGTGTTATATCCTATGAAAGCAGTTTGTGCATTTTATTTACAGAAAAAAAAAAATTCTCTGAGTAGGCAATTATATCCATAAACGACATTGATTTTTTTAGGGGATTTGTATTTTCAATATTATTTTTATAATTGTTGCTATTATTCTTAAAATTGTTTTTGTTTAAATGAAATGTGATTTTCTTGTTGATTATATCATTAGATTGCTCATTATTGATAAGCCTTTATTTTGGATTAATTAATTCTTTAACGAGTATTAATATAGATGAGGAAATGAGACTAAATATTTGAATAAGGTTATTAATGAAAGGAGTTACATAATTTTCAGTGCATTCACTGTTATAGTTTTTAAGGCAATTAGATCTCATAGACTTTTTATACAGTGTGGACACTTGGGTCAACATTGAGCGCCGACAGTAAGTTTCATTATTTGAAAGCAATCTGTCACCGCTCAGGTGTTGATGTCAACACATGATTGTATATTTACATACACTCTAACCCTGACATTGAGTATTTTACCTATAAATATGACATGAATTAAAACTATGTTTTTTAACAATATTTACACTATTTATTTTCGGACAACTGTATTCATCTTTGTTTTTGCCATCAAAAGCTTCAGACCTTCCGGCATTCGTCAGGTGTATATCGATCTGAGTAAAATACAAGGGATTATGAACTGAAACCCTTAATTAATTTACGTGGGTAAACATTTCTCCTGATATATCGCCCCGTTCTTAATTTTCGTATTCCTTAATTATTGCTCGCCCGTGTCCACTGAGTCCACGAAAACACTCCCATTACCCCGTTAAACCGTTTTTTTTTTCATATATTAGCGAAATATTCAGTGGTCTGAAGATTGTCTTTAGACATGAAACAAACTGTCGCCGCTTCGTGTTAGCCACAAAGTCTACTTTTATATTTAGGTATGTTCTGATATTGAGCACATTCGTCCTTAAATACAGCATACATTAAAACTATCTTTTTATCATATATCGTAACTTGTAAAATTTTATAGAGTCAGATTTTTCTGGTAGCTCATATATAGACAGATACACTGCCTCATTCCGAAAAGCAAAATATTAATGGTTTTCATCTAATTTTCTTTGTCTGCGTGCAGCAAATATTCCTACATCAATAAACATTAAGTTATATAATATATACTTATATTCGTCTATTTCTAAATGAATTTGCTCCACTGACCTAATTTAGAGTTGCGTATGAATAACTATGTTATTTTCACATCATTACTTATAGAGAATATATAGCTGAATTCAAACCCATAAATGCATATACATTCACACTGAGAAGTACGCAATGTGTATGTTAATATTTCTTTCTTTCTATTTTTTCGTGATATATAATTTCATTTTCTAGCGGCTTTTGATGAAGGTTATTTCATTCTGGCCCTAGAGTTTGCTTCATTATTGCGCCATTCATCTTCATATAAGTATTTAATTAGATAAGAATATGTACTTATTAAGCATCATTTGGAATTTTCTTTTATTTATTCATGAAAAATCTCACTTTTAGATACGACCGCTCACACGATGCTGGTGAATGAACTGCGCACACAAAAACGCCGGAAATAATACTTAAAAATAACTAGAAACAAATGAATGAATAGATTATAGTATTTTTTCTTATATTAACTGAGAAAATTGCTTCTGATATTAAAAATGTGAATAAGGTATGTAGAGTTTCACTTTCCATCTTGGTTAGAAACAGATGAGAATGGCCTAAATAATCCGACATATACTCTACAGATCATTATTTATTAACACCAAACGATTTCTCATAAATTCATCGAAAGTAAATAAGAATATTTAGCAAATAAAACAAACCATTTTTACATGAGCACAATGCCATTCCCAAACAAATATATTTATCTATTTCAAATATATGAGATACTATTAGGTATATGAAAGGTAAATGACCATGGTTGTTTTTTTAATCATAACGATGGTTTTTTAGCATGTTTAGCATCAATGAGTAAGCGAATTGAACGGTTATGTTATTGTGGAGATTGGCGCAGAATGTTGATAACTTACATTCAAAATGAATTAACAGTTTGTGGATTTTGTCATGAAAGGTTTATTTTTGTATACATATGAAAATTTCTATCGTTGTTCTTTAGAAAAAGCGCGTAGCTCGTGGTACGTTAAAACAAAGAGAAGAAGAGCGAACCCCATTCCGTAGTAGCATGAAACTCTCCTGATTTTTTTCTCTTGTTAGATTAAACCAGTCAGTCCCGCTTTCCGACAAAAGATTAGGGCGGAAAAACGCCTAATCTGGGTTTTTTTCTGGTTTTATATTAAGCTTAGGTATTTGGTTGAAGAGTGCAGTCTGTTCGAATAGTAATGTCATTCGCTTTAATACGGGGTATTTGGTCTGTTGTTTCCCATTGTTCAAGTATCTGGTTAGAGTAAAGAAGTTAGCCGATTGACCTCTCATTAAGAACGCCGTTGTTAATATTACTGCGGTGATAAGGGAATGATAATTTTCAGCGAATTTAAGAAAGGTGTTTATTTTATTTTTTTCATTAAGCTTTTCTTACTACTTCATCATAATTAATCTCCTATATGGCAGTGAATTCCGGAAATTTCCGAACTGAAGAAGAGACTCGAATCGCCAGAAATGAGGTTCTACGGACGGGTACTATGGATTTAATATGTAAATAAATTTTAAGGAAACTAGGAACTAAAAGTTACAAGCAAAACCAGACAGTTGATATTTCTGGAGGACGTAATGTGGAAAAAGACTGGGAAAAATTAACACTCAAAGGGCTTATTGAATGAAAAAGAGAAGCAAGGCACAACCTACATAAAATAAGGATGGATTGAAGAACAGGTACAATGAAGGGTATTAAAGTGTCAAAATTGTTTAGAGCAGGAAATGAAAAGGATAATGTGGAGATCCTTCATTAACTAGGTGTTGAACCGATACTTACATAAAAGAAAAAAAAATCTTTATTTTGATTTCACATAAAAGCATCTCACGTAGTCATTCTACAAGTCTTAGTAGAGGAGATCTCAAATAAAATATGATGCGTCCGGGAAAGGCTGCAATCATTTTCCATTATTAAACATATCTTTCCACTAACACACTGATTACATGCTCAAATCTAACAATGTGGTTTTTTGTAAATACTTTCTCAACCTCCTGATCATTTAGCAAATATAATATCTAAATACACGATTACAAGTAGCTGTATTTTCTTAAATCTATTTAAAAAAAAAAAACATTTTTATTTAGTTGAACATGATTTTTTTTCCTTACATATCCTTACTTTTTTAGGAGTCTTTTCCTCTATGTCGAAGGCCCTGCGGTGATATTTAAAGATATACACAGAACTAATAATCAGAATTAAAGCAAAAAAAATCGTAGTGTAAAATTAAGATGGGGTAGGTTTAAAAAAAAAATAAAAATGTCTTTTATATTAATTATTATTGATTAAAATTCAAAAGTTTTTCATGCCTAATTACAAACAAATTCATATAATTACTAATAGCTTAATGTAAAGATGTCTCTCAATTGATTTGTATATTTTCTACGTGAACATTTTGTCAATTCTTCAAAGAACTTGAACTCATAGGGAATAAATTGTAATCAATTTTATCTCTACCGCTGAACATGTTACACTTTCCATCTATTCCCAACTTATTTTTTTATTTGATATTTTTTTTGTTATCTATTTATAATAATTTTATTATAACATAAAAGCTATTTTCGGTCTATTCAGTAGGTAAATCATAAAGTTTACCCAGTGTTTTATAATTAGCCTAATTTGTTATAATTTTAGACTGATTAACAAACAATTACAGATATATATATATATCAGCTAACAATTATAATCAAATTTTATTCTCCATCAGAATATTGTCCCTTGAAAATATTTTTTAATAAATGAATCATTGCCAAGCGAATATTTTACCCCCTCCCTCCCTCTATTTTCATTATCTGCATTGTGGTTATATAGAAAAAAACTCAATGCTACATTGACTTTTTTTCTTTTTTTTACATTCTCTTTCTTCTTTTCACACCTGTTATCGATAAGAAATTCTTGCCGATATTATTGACCGGAAATAAAATTATTACAATACAAAATGAAGGTGGACCTTCTAGCAGAAATATTTTCTTTATCGGTGATTCTAATCCAGATAAACATTCTTGATTTGGAATTTTGATATTCACATTAAGTATATATTCTCTAACTTGAAGAATCTGTAAAGCAAATAGGTTCCAAGTGCCATATTTTATTGTTTCCTCTTTTTAGTTCAGTTAACATTATGCGTTTGACATTTAACTCTTAGGTTTCTCATAATTTACACACACATTTATTCCAAGATTTTCACGCTGCACAGATTCATAGTGGTATTAAAAGAAGAATAAAATCTCAAATCCTTCTGGTTAGAAAATTAAGATACTCTTAATTATTTCATTTCAAGCGAAGCAATAAATCGCTAAGGAAAAAGTGGTTACTGATTGAGAAACAATTGAAAATAAAGAGAAACATTATTAAGCAAAGAGAACAATAACAGACAATAGTCAAAAGATTTAGATAACGATTGGCATGTCATGTAATTTTTTTTGAAGATCAAAGCTAGCTGTAAAGAATGGATCCGAAAGAGAGTTTCACAAGTGTGAAGTGCAAGAGAAGAAACTGTTAGAATTAAAAGGAATTAAAGAAAATTTATCTGTAGATTAATGAGATCTTACTGCTAATCTTGTATTCTGTTTAATTTCATAGATTGTATGTATAATAGTGGGAAGTTCAGCAGAATAATTACCATGGGAGTATTTATAGGAAAGCCATAGTAAAACTATATTACGATGGTAGGATAGTAACTGAAAAGGAGATGACAGGTCAGGACAAATAATAATGCAGATTCTAAATATGTAGATAGATCACCATACCATTTGTGTTAGCAATATGCAAAGCGTGAACATATGGTAGACGTGCAAATATATAAGATAGAGTCTGGAGAGAAAAATTGTCTAGCACCACATAGTGAACTAAACGTCTTAGCTGCATAGCTAGCATTGATTCAATATAATATTTCCAGTTCATGTCGGATGAGCCCGATAAGATGCAATGAGTCACTCTCTTGTAGATTATCATCAGCCATGACGACGGGAAGAAAAATGTGGTCTCTCAGATAATTAATACTGTGAGATTTCGTTTTAAAATTAATTTTCGGTTTAATTTCGGTTTAAAATTATCAATCCATTCCCGACACAGTTAACAGCTGACTGCAGATCATTTTATTAGATCAGATTCCAATTAGTCTTTATCGAACTGATCACACTTACTACAGCGACAGGAGTAAATAGTATGTTAACAGCTTACATTCAAATGATACGCATGTATGATTTGATAACTCAATGCAGTTTTTACAACTTAACGTACGATCAGCCCGCAAATGTTTCTCGCCATTCCCATTTAAATAATAAAGTGTGACTTCAAGTCTCTTGTTTCTTCAAAAAGGCCGTTTTAATTTCCCACGCTTAATACGATATATATTCACTAGCTTAATGTTTTACTACTATTTTTCAGTAATTGCTCTAGTCGTTCGAGCCTGGATAAAAACAGAATATTAAATGATGTTCAAAAAAGGCGGTATTATGTCTACACACAATATTACTCTTCTCAGTCTTTACGTATCCTAGATAATTTTAGAAAACCGATATACAATATCATATGTATATACATATTTAATAGACAAAGCAAATAATACTTAATTAGTAAGTTATATTCGTCCCACTCTATGGCTATGATGGTGAAGAGACTTGAATCTATAGAAGGGTGTTTATACGGTAGGGTTCTGAAAATATCACGAAGAATCTTTTCAAACTTACTTTGTGTCAGTAAGTTTGCAGATATCCCGGATAGTGCTGACTTTGGATCAACATGGTGTCTTTTCAAATGTGTTGTATACGAGTTATCCCAGGAAATGCTTGGATATTCCAAAAGGAAACATCAAGATTCGTTTGACTCAAATGATCTAAGAATTCTTCTTTTTTGGATAATATGCACAAGTGCCATCGACGATGGGTGTCAGACAAGAATAATGTTTCAAAGCGCAATGATTTCAAGAAAGACAGAAACCTACGCCAATATCAACTACGGAAAATGTAACTAGCATGGAGTCGCAGGAATCGAACCATGCTTCTGAGAGATGCGATTTTAATAAATTTATCAGAATCTACGGGGTTTCTTTGGACCTATATCAAATGACTTAATTCTAGTCTTTTCTTCTAGTGGTAACCTTCTAACGGACGAAAAAGAGATCACAAAACGTTGAAATGAAAACTTCTCAAATGTCCTAAACAGATTCGAATGTTGACGAGAATCTTATTAACAACTTACGACAGGGAACTATACTTTAAGGGTTATTTGCTACGCCATCTATTACTGAGTTTTCCTGAAAGGATATTAAGTGTCAACCTGTATTTCTATCAGGGAATTATGGCTTCAGCTAGACCCAGTAGAGAGTGGTCAGACCCATTTATTTTCTTTAATGGAAGAAAACAAAGTCTTGTTCATGCACCTTCCATATTTGCTTTGTATTTTTCTGTCATTCTGGAAACAACATTTGAAAGTGTTAAAGAAATAGAGAGATTTGAGTTTAGGACAGGTGGTGGTTTGTTTAACTAACAGCGCTTCAAAGTAAGAACAAAGACGATTATATAAACTGCCTGTGGTCTGTTCTTTGCAGAGGGTTTCATTCTTGTAGCTCACATCCTTTAGGATATGCAATGAACCATTAGAAATTATCTCATGCATCAAATCAGCAGAAAAAGACAGAGCTTTTTCATCATATTATCTCTAGCCATCTCCTATTTGTTGGTCTCACTGTTTATGTTGAGGGCGAAATATTGAAAACTTTTTCCTATTTTACCTATCTTGGATCAGATGCATCCAAGAAACTAAAATGGACAACAAATTGTTTGCAGGTTACAACCGTCTAGTTCTTTCTGCGGTAATCTTGATTACAGGCTTTTTGGAGTATTCATCATTTTTCCTTAAAGTTGAAACTGATGTGTAGAAGTCAAGCTACTGACATCACTCTTCTATGCTGTATAATCTTGGGTTTTGTATGATGGCTTGATGCTTCCACATACAATGCCTGTGTACAATCGGCAACAGAAGACTGGGTGATCGCATTAGAAACAGTGACATTCTAACTAAATGCAACCTGAAGGATGTTAAAGACATCCTACTAAAAATCCAACACATATGGGCAAGACATCTTTCTCGTATGAGCGATAGATTTCCCAAAAGAAACTTCTCTTTGGCCAACTTCTAAGAAGCTGGTCAGTTGGAAGGCAGCGCTTGTCTTACAAAGACAAACTCAAAAAAACTTAAACGATGCTGCATCCCCTTTTCTTTCATGAGAAAATCAAATGTCAGAGGAAGTTGCTGGTGACTGTTCTGCTTCTTATCTATAAAACGTTTCAGCGAGGCCGATCAACTGCGTGCAAATATTAAAGAAGTTCTCAGCAAGCTGCTCCCCTCAGTGGCTTGCCGCGCGCAGTAATGCATGTCTTGTCTACATGCAGAAACATGTGGCAATTGACCTTCAACAACATGATCAAAATGACTGAATCACATGTCTAACTGTTAAAAGAATCCTGCAGTCCTTGGTAGACAAATGTGTGTACCTAAAGTCTTTATTTTGCCGAGACCTCATTTCTCGTCTACAAGGAGAGCGTCGATTCTATATACATATATACACATCCATCCATACATATATATATATATATATATATATATATATATATATATATATATATATTTAGGCAGGAATCCTTCCTTCATGCATGTTTCATTAAAACGACAGACATTACTACGGTTGAGCTTTTTATTTAATTTTTATTGTGTTCTGACAAGAGCTTTCTTTTTCGGACAGTTCTTACACACCCTTTGTCCAGAAAAGAAAGCTCTTGTGAGAACACAAGAAAAATTAAATAAAAAGCTCAACCGTAGTACCTTGTCTGTCGTTTTTAATGAAACATGCATATATATATATATATATATATATATATATATATATATATATATATATATATATATATATATATATATATATATATATATATATAAGTTGTTTTTCATTAGGTTCCACAATCCTTAATATTTTTTTATATATTTTACTTGCTGTTTTCTTTATTTTCGCATCTAAATTGTTGCTCTGGATAGAATCAGATTTGAATTATAACGCCACAATATTAAATAAAGAAAGAACGATCCTGTAGTTTCAATTATACAAATAACAAACTATTTCCCTACACACATATACTTGCTTTTACCTAAATTCGAAAATCGAATTGCTCAAGAATATGCAACTACCTATTTTGCATAGAAGCGTATTTCGAATTATTTTCATTTTTTTTTTCAAGCATTTCTCGTTTTCCTTTCTATTTCAAATCTGAAATTTCTTTCTGGGTTTCACTCATGTATTTATTTTCTAAGGATTAGTCTTCATTCTTAAGTCTTCAACTGCTTTACAAATATTTGTTCACAAGAAATCCATCGTTTTCTTGCAAGATTGTATCTTTACTTGATTGCTTGCTTTTTTTTATTTTTTTTATTTCGCCTTAATATTTTCATTAAATTCTTCTGATGTAGATTTCTTTTTATTAATTCTTTCTTTTTTTTCGATTTATTGCCAATTTCTCCGCCCATTCCTCTGTTGAAACCATTTTGTTCTCTTTTTCATTCATTTATTTAATTTCCTTTTCCTTCTTTTAAGAACTATTTTCTATTCCTTCATTCCTTCCTTCTTCCCCTTCATTCATTCATTCATTTATTCTTTCTTCCCTTTATTTCATTTCTTCTTCGATTCCTGTTTTGTTTCTTTTCTTAAGTTTTTCTTTGTATTCTACATTTTTATGTTTCTTTATTTTTTCCTTCTTCATATGTTTTCTTCTTCCTTTCCTTTTCTGTTTTCCTTCTTCAGTTCTTATTTCTTACCCTTTTTTATTTTATTCATTCTTTTATTGACTTTATTCTCATTAATTTCTAAATTTACCAAATCCTTTTCCCCTTCATCATATTTTTCTTATCTTTCAGATTTCTCAATATTTTACCTGAAATATTTTTCTCTTTTTTTTTTGTTTTATTTCTGTACACAGTTCTTTTCCGATTCTACCATTTCGACTAAACAAAATCTCTCATGCACTTTCATTTGCGCCCGAAATATAATTAATCAAAAACATTCAAGCAAAGAACGAAAGGAACAATTTAAAAACTAAAAAGGTCAATTGATGGAGATAAAAAAAATAATTTAATGCGAACCTTGCTTAAAATTCGACAGTACCGATTTCCTTGTCGGTTTCAAGTCTAGACAGCATAGATCACAATTTCTTTGCTATGAAGCGAATGAAACTAACATCATTGAATCAATTTCAGTTCAAACTAATCAAGTAATCATCCGATTTGAAATTATGAATTAAAAACATAATTGATATGATTAATGGGTTAATTTAAGAGCATTTTGCTAGATTTCTGGTTCTATGTCAATGATTATTTTTAAGCATATTATTTTTTCTGTTCTCATTTTGTTTTTGATTTGCAGTTTAATACAATAATTTTCCAAACGTTTCACATGTGACTTAAGGTAAACGAAAGTCTTTCGAACGAAGTATTTAAATATATTTCTATAAATATGTGAGCATTAATCAACATATTTTTTTTTATTTCTGTTGGAGATACATTTTCCTGAATGTCCTTAATTTGTGAATCTGTCTGCTTCTATATAATTGTTAACGCTTCGAAAACTACTTAGATAATGTTGGTGGTTTAAGTGTCGTATCCTGTAATTCCTATGTCTATAACCATATATTTCAAGAAATTATCAAAATCCGCCGATTAAATGATTTTTTGGCTGTATGATCATATCGGCAGGACAGAAATTATGTTCACTAAAGTTAATAACAAAATCTGATCTATTATCTTGTTTTGTTCTTTTGGTATGCTTCCAGAGTAAATTATTAATAGTAACTTTTATAACTGGTGATGTTCTTTTTGCTCATAACATTTTCTGTGTGAGTTTAAATATATAGTTAGCATACCTTTCATTTATAGTATAGAACCTATTCCATCCTACTTATTTTAAATTCATTTGGTGATTGCATACCGCCCAAATATTATATGATCGACAGTGTTTACCGAAAAGACATTTCAAATCAAATTAATACCTTAAAAAGATATACGACTAAGATTATATTAATAGATTTTCATCCTGAGCTGCTAAGATAAATATTTCTGTATCTGATTTCAGTCTGTCTCTCAGAAAGTCACCAATGGTTAGTTCTGACCGATAAATGTGTGCTGTTCCCGCAGTTGTATCGTCATATATGAGTTTATCATCGTAATTAATTTCCGAATTGGTGAAGATCTGACTGTTTGATTTTGTTTAAATGTTGATGACTTTTTTGCCATTCGTATTCTGCATATCTTTATCTCACACCTGTAGATCTTAAATTTTAATGTTGGGCTTTATTTTATCATTAGACCAAGACTTTGTCCATTTTTTCTCGCTAACAAGCTTTAATGTTCAGTAATTTATTGGTTCTTCATATAATTCAATTTCTATGTTTTTGTACGAATTGAATCATTTCTAATGCAGTACTCGCTGGCTAAATTTGGCCTATATCTGTTTGTGATAAGGCTAGAATTTTGATGATTTCTCTCCATGTAGTCAAGATTACAGTTGATTACATTAAATATTACATAACATGCTAAGAAACTTATAATTTCAAGCATATTTTACGCATTTCGCTTACTTTTTAACGTTTTACTTGTCTAAAATGTGACGATTTAAATATTCACCTTGCGAAGTATTTAGTTCACTCAAAAGAAAACATTTGAAGGAGGTACACACAATCAGGCTTATTCAACGCATATTAAACGATCCAAATCGTGCATAAACCTACACAAGTTTCCGATACGAATGGTCATCATTCAAACCGGATAAACCATATTTTTATCATTATTCCATCATACTGAACACCCTCCCACATAAAAAATTATCATCAAAGACCTAATATTCTTCCTTGCATCACGTCTGTATATGTTGCCGGAAGCAATTCTACCATCTTCATCACAACGAACGATTTAGCGTAAATCCAGAGCGTCTCAAAATCAATTCCAAACAATCCTTGGAAATGTAAAGGGTGCCAATGCGCATGCAGTTCAAGCGAATGTTGGAAAAAGAAAGACTTGGCTATCTTGAACCCAAGAAAATCACTAACATTATGCTTAATGTAATTGAAACGTCATTGACTACTATTATATTTGCCCTGGGATTAACTCATTCGCTTTGTATAAGGCTAAGAATCTCCAGCTTATACACTCATCTGGGAATCCTCGCAAAGTAAATGATCATAGTTTCAGCGCTCAAACATTTTAGTTCCAATTCCAGTTTCCGAAAGTGCTCTTAGGTTTATAGATTGTGTTTTAAACGCACCGATTACTACAGGAATTACTTCAATATTCGTGTTCCATAGATTCTTCAACACTTTCTCACCAGATCCTCATAGTTTTTTAATATCTTTCGAGTTCGAATCTTTCTATTGCTTTCTTTTATTGCCCAAACGTATGTAGATAGTCTCCTGACAATATAGCAATATTGAAAGTGTCCCAAGAATTAAGAAATAACCTTCTTTGGAATAACTAATAGTCCATGAAACTGTCAATAATGTTAGACAAAAAATCTGCACATTATTAATACAAATATCAGATCATTACACATATTCGTGTCCCATGTTCATTGTTAATATTAAATGACCGCAACTTGACACTGGCTTTTGTTTTGGTGCCGATTTCTGGTTTGTTCCATAGGTAAACATTTCATTATTCATTTGACATTCCGACTTAGTTAAATGTTTATATTTTTTTTCAAAAATCTTAAAAACGGAGGATGAAAATTCGCGCCTTTGCTATATTTTTTCACTATGAATTTCGGAAATAAGTGTCAGGATTGCGGCACAAAAAATCAGATGGTTAATTTAGGTAACGCTCCAGTTCTAGGGACGGATAAAAAGTGCGTTGGCACATTTCATCAGGGTGATTTTAATCTAAACAATCAAACGCGCATAGGGCAACCTACCGACGGGGATTGAGGGCGCACTGCTTGCCACCGTCGAAAATAAACCGAAGATTTCGACGGAAAAGTTTCGTAAGATTTTCAAAAGCGATGTCTCAACTGGTCTCAAGAAAAGAGGCCGATTTTGGCAAACCGAAAAGATGTCATTTTCCACAAGGACAAAGCAAAACAGAATCTTGCAAAAAGGCATTGCAGAAGCTTAATGAGTTGAATTGTGAAACTCTACAGTATCCACATTATTCTCTTGACATTATTCAGTCGGACTTTCATTTCTTTCGCTGTCTAAAAATCAATTAAAATATCATAGAATTGACTCTGTACAGTAAGTCAAAAACTAGATCACAACCGTTTTCCAAATGAAAAAAAAGATTCTATGATAATGGCATCAACAAGCTTGGGGGAATGATGGGGGATCCTTATCCAAACCATGGTGACGATGTATTTGACTATTTCTTCTTTTATCTTGTGTATGTAAAATTGTGTTTTTAATTTTCTAATCAGGCCCGGACTTTTTCAATCATTTAATACTTTTGCCAGCAATGATTGAATTAATGTTAGTCCGTTAGATAAAACTTTCTCCAAAATTCCATTGTATTTCTATAGTAAATATGGTGGCAATATTTATCTCATACTTACATAATTAAACATTAACATATATAACAGACTATTCTCATTCTGGAAATACATTCTTTTATACTTGGCGACTGAATTCATAGAATGTAAATTTTAATGCAGAAATACAAATTGTATGCAAAAATTTGCTCGGAATATTATGTGATGTTATTTGCAAATTTCTGTTGGAAATCATCAAATGATTTCCGCTTCTGCAGGAAATTATTGAACGGAGGGGGTGTATGAGTAAAACAGTTGGCACTGGTAAGTATAGACATCATCCTAATTAATTCTATCGACTGAAATAAAATCCAGTAATGATTGTTGTTTCTATCGCGGAATGCCACCATATTTAAATGTGTCTCTATATGTGTAATCAATATAGAATGAATGAAAATGTTGATTTGTTGTTCCATAAATCCTTGATTTGATATGATGGATTACAAAAGTCATTAATATAGATGACCGTGTATTCTATATTAATGTTTGTTAAAAGACAAATAAGTCGACTGTCCAGTTTAAAATTCATTGGAAATTGGCAAACTCATTGAAATATATTTTACGTTGATACTTAGGAGGAGGTTATTTACATTATTCGGACTATTGTCGTCATCTTTGTCGCCATATTTATTATAAATTTATGGCCGTTGTACACTTCGGCTTTCTTCAGGTGATTGCAATGTCGAACTTACCCTTTATTTCGCTAACTGGGATAGACTGTTCTAGTTCCATGTGCTTTGTTTAATGGATGTCAGTTATTCCCTCTGAATGTTCTCCACTGCCTTAGCCAGGTATTGAACTCAAACTCTTTGGGTCCTGTCACTGGATCTAACTAACGCTTTTATCCACTTTGCAATGTGTCTTTGGAGGAGATGTATAACTTTTCTGTAAATAATAATAATAATAATGATAAGAAGAAGAAGAAGAAGAAGAAGAAGAAGAAGAAGAAGAAGAAGAAGAAGAAGTATAAGAAGAAGAAAAAGAAGAAGAAGAATGTAAATTAGATAAGAATTTGTACAAACCGAGACATGACTTGGTAGGCAGTTGCCTACGGCAAAGTGTGCAAACAGAATTTTAGACAGTGCAAATCTATGGCATATTTAAAAACCCAAAACTACACTAGTAAATAAAATTGTATAATATTATGTGACTGAAATTTGAAAGAAATACATCACTCAGCCCAGAAAAACAAATGGAAAGGTTGTCATATTCCTGGGTACATCGATTAAATTTAAGGAAAATAAATCGCCTGAAAATTTATTGTACAAAAATCAAAACGAACAACGTAAAACTGAATTTTGTTGGTTTTCTCCCGGAAAAATTGTGCCTAAAATAGGAGGAAATATAATTTGCGAGATACAAAATCATTTTGACGACAGCATTAAATTAAACTCTCATACTCTGTATTAAGAATTAATTAAGACACTTGCCTTTAATGATCCTGTTGAAACCACAGTTTTGTAAATTTGTGTAGATTAAATATTTGAATTAATAAAATTATATGACCTAGATATGTCTTTAAAATCTGTTTATAGAAATCATTTACTATTAGTAATTTTATGTACGCATTTCATTCCTTGCTATACAGGTATAAATAGATTTCTTCGATATCACGAAAAACCCCTCCATTGTTGATTTCTCGGTCATTTAAACAAGCGACAGAGTGAAAAAGTCTGAGTGAAAACTGTAAAATACTTCCAATTAAGCAAATCTAAGAATATGACCTTTATCAATTGCACTATCCTGGAGTCATTGAAGAATTTCTTATATTAAAAAATAATTAAAAGTAAAATATTCTATAGATGGATTGAAAGTCTAAAGCAAAAATATACAATAACTAAATAGTTACAACTACTGTTGAATGTTCAGATGTTTTGACGATTACCTGTCATTTGATTTCTAGTGAAAGTGTTGAGACAATATTCTGGTGAAGAAATCAAGAAAACATAAACAAAGTAAGTACTGAAATATTTAATGTGCATCATTAGTATCATGATGAAAGAAAACCTAATGTTTGGCATGAGGCAAAATATAAATTGAAAAAATAGTACCTAAACATATAAAGTAACAAGGCACTACGTTCTAATTTGTGTTACTGACTGAGTAGTTAAAATCATTCGTATAAATAGAAGTGTGATATTTATCGGAAATCCTGCATTATGTGCCAGAGTCAAAAGAAGTTCAATTTTATATATATGGTTCTGTTGTAGCTTCGATAAAAGAATAATCAGTTATTCCGTCTTGTAAGAAATGTGGTTGTTGTAGGTATTTCCATATTTATTAAAGATTCATTGTTAGAGTGTGCCACACATAATCACAGATTAGCAGATTATCTACTGAAACAAATTTCATAGCGATCGAAGCTCTCATTTGGACAATTACTAAACTGTTGTTAATTTGAAGTGACACATTTTCCCCACATTTTTCCCCCATTCTGTCTCTATGCTTGACTTCCATATCAGGTCTACATCATCCAAAACAACAACGGCGTTAATCATAATGATTTGTAAAGTTTACGAAATATATTCCGTCATTTTATTACTATCTTCAACTAGAAAATCATTCGTTTTCCGTCGTTGACCTTACGTCTTAGATAAATAAAAGCATGGAAAGTCTATAATCACACTCTGGTCAACGGTGTCTAGAGATATAAATTCTTGCAAAAGTATAGATTCCCCTCACATAATTCCGGATATAAAAGGTGTCAAGACTTTTTTAAAATCCTTATATAAATTGTGCTGCGAAAGAATAACTGAAGCCCTTAAATAATATTTATAAAAAATGATTTTTTCCAAATAATCAATAAATCTTAAAGTATATATTCATTAAGAAAAAATTATTAAAAGAAATACAAACATTTTTAAAATTTTTACCAAGCTGGAATAAAAATATTAACTCTAAATTAAATTTAATACTTTAATTCCACCTTGATAAAAAATTAGAAATGACTAATTCGTTTAATAAATGTTTTTCTTAATTAATATATAGTTTAATTAAAATTTCTTGATTATCAGAAAAATGTGAGTACTTTTCAATACTATCTTAAAAGTTTACATACATTTTGGCAGAACTGTACATTTATATGTATGTATGTACGTATAAGTCTGTATGTACGTATGTATGTATATAAGTGTGTATGTATACATATAAAAATATATAAAATTGGATATTGAGGTCAACATGAAGTG
Source organism: Acanthosepion pharaonis (assembly GCA_903632075.3). Lineage (NCBI taxonomy): Eukaryota > Metazoa > Mollusca > Cephalopoda > Sepiida > Sepiidae > Acanthosepion > Acanthosepion pharaonis. The sequence continues at coordinate 2,467,674 of CAHIKZ030000147.1, forward strand.
TCTATATTGTGTTTCATGCTTGAATGCAAAGTTTATGTAATATGTCATGTGTCGACAATATATATATGCTGGTCAGTGAGGCATAATAGGTCATACTGTCTATTGTATTATCCCAACGGTTATTGGGAAGTCGGTAATGGTCATGATTCAAAATTTTTAGATGCTATTGACTAGGAATAATTGTGAATCCCAATGCGTTTATTTATAGCTGCGTTAATGTGTGCATTCGTAGTTTGTCAAATATACGAAAGATTTTTTAAAAATATTAAATAAACCAACTGTACATTTCTTTCAAAATATAATTGGGAAATTTAAAAAAAATTACACTAAATATGTCATTAAAAATAAAGAAATAAAAAAAGTATCAGACTTCAAAAAATAAAACCCAAAACTGTAAACGCTGTCTGAAAGATTAAATAGCTATAATCGTTTTCTCAGAAGAAAATAGATTTCTAAATAAACTATCAGAACATATCTCAAAATGCAGACATATGAAACAATTTCCGCTACGTGTCTTAGAAATTGCCAGAAGACAGAAAGACAGAAGATTATGGGGGTCAAAAAGACAATTGACGTTGCATTTAAACCTTTGAAGATTGTAGCAATCAGGTACGAGAAAAAGACTATTGGATTAGAAGTGACAATTGCATTTAGCCATTTCAACATTGAAAGAGATGCACTCTAGTAGCACGCTAAAAGTCTTGTATCCGAGACACCAGGAAAAAATCTCGTCAGTTGCCTTGAAAATATTTGTAGAAAAGACAGAGCGAAATCACGCCACGTCGGCGAGAATGGGAATGAAACCGAAAGGAATAGGTCAGGATCGTTTACATTTCAGATCTTTCTTTTGATTTTCTCAAGAATCTCTAGACGTAAAGAAAGAGCACTAGACAATATATGGCACAATATCCAATTCATTGACGAATGGTAGATTTGTGAATATGCAAGATGAACTCTGACGAGAAAGATTTTCTGGCACGACATATTAACCCAATATTCTTTGCATTAGATGCAACTGTTGATTCGATGTAATCACTCCAGTTCAATTCAATGGAAAACGTGAGGCCAAGAAGGCGTAGTGTGTTACTCTGCTGGAGTCTCGCACCAGCCATGTTGAAGAGAGGCAGAAAATGTTCACTGTGCTGTTGAAATAAAGTTTTGTTTTGGAGGCGTTACAATTTTAAAAGCCATTTCTTGCCACAGTTAAACAATTGGAGGTTTCAGTTTCACTTTGTCAGATCAGACGGATATGCAAATGAGACAGTATTGTCCTCTGCAAAAATACGTAGCTGGGAACTGATGGCACCGGGGAAGTCATTGACGTAGATAAAAAAAAAGCATAGGTCCAGGATAGTCTTGGAGGACACTCGCGTTCGTATGAAAGGATTTTGAAGCGAGCCTATGCGAAACGACCCGTTTGGCAAGATGATTACATTATCCTTCCATTGACACCGTAGCCCTGATGAATGCGATGAAGGATAGCATGCCAAATTCGAGATATTTAGAGCCACAGCTCGAGATTTGCTGTTCTTATCTCGAGCTTGATATACAAATTCACTGATGTCCGTGAACACATTAGCGTCAGACCTACCGAAACAGAAGCTATATTGTTTGTCCAAGAGGAAATCGTGAAAAAATTAATATGCTTGACAACTTAACCTACCTAAAAATTAGCTTTATCAATATTAACATTGATATTAATTTAATTTCTCAAGCAGAAGAAAATACTATTCTTGATAGCTGGATGAACATTTATGAAGACCAAATAATGGATATGAGCACAGGTGGAGAGTTAATGATTTTCAGCAGTGGCGGGAACCATGTTTGTCACAAGTCGCTCAAAGAGAGTATCAGTATTAGCTTCCGAACCACGGCTTAAAGTACAACTCGAAAAAGCCTACCTAATTGTAGTTGAACAGCGTTGTGTAGATGTAAACTTACATTCATTACGTTTATTATACCTACGTCACCCAAGTCACTGTACCCACTGATATAGTTTTCGTCATCAAGGAACAGCAAAATAAAAAAAAAATATCCAAATGTTGGACAACATTGTCTTTATTTTATACCAAAATTAAAGCAACTATACGAAATTTAGAACGGCTCATGATCAAATATAATATACATTCGATGTCTTTTTTATTTATATTTATATATATATATATATATATATATATATATATATATATATTCAAATATAACAGACAACGTATGTATGTTATATTTGATCATGAGCTGTTCTAAATTTCGTATATATATATATATATATATATATATATATATATATATATATATATATATATATATATATATATATCTGATATTGAGCACTTTATCCCATAATCATAGCACGCTTAAAACTATATTTCTATATATATATATATATATATATATATTGACATCGATATGTATCTATTTATATATAATATAGAGGCAGATGGAAAGTGTGGCCATTTCAAGTTGGTTACTAGTTTCATGCTTTAATGTTATCTTTAAACCAACGATTAGTCCGAAAATAGCTTTGAAGCTGAGAAAGAAAATATATAATAAATGTAATGAGAGATAATAAGGCTATAATTTGTGAGGTCAGAGTGGTCTCCAAAGTTCTTGAAAACAGGAACTACTGAGGAGTACTTTGAACAAACTGTAATTGTAGAATTTGGAAATAACGGGAGACAACTCAGAAACACATTTATTTAGGACGAGAGCTGTGATACGGTCACGTTCGCTTGCTTTTCGGAGTTTAGTTTTGAAATGATGTATGGGACGTTGAACATGATTATGCTCATATTATTCAGCAGAGACTCTGATATAATGGCGGGTGAATCAAGCATAGGTACTCGAAAGGAGTCGAGCGTGGAGACGAAAGAAAACATTTTAACAAAACATTCAGTCTTATCTGGTGTGGATGTCAGAACTTCAAATTGCTTGAAGAGAGGATTCACTAAGGATTTGATATTGTTCAGCACACACTTTCAGAGTCACTAGTAATCTCTGGAAACAAACATGTGAGAGTCTATACGTGTACTCATTCAATCAGCTCTTTTAGGACAGAGAGACGTCCATTATAATCAGACCCGTCGCTCAGGAACAGCCGGAAGAAGTTATACGTGTGGGCTAAAGCAGTAGAACATGCTAGTAAGAATCAAGGAGATGATTATGGTCTCATTTGGTCTTTCCGTGCTGGGATGAAAGATTCGATGCCGGCTTTCATCTCAATGGCACATTTTTGAACAGGACAGTTAAAAACTTCATTCAAAGGGACGTCGCGAATGAAGTAACAAATCGAGTCCCAATCAGTGTGATGATAACAGAAAAATATTCTGTTGGTAGGTGGTTCATGATCGATGAGAGAGTGGAAAGAGATATTTACAGGCACTACAGCATGGTCAGATTTACCAAAAAAGCAGTGCTGCACTGTCAGGGGAGAGAGGTATATCAGGGATTAAGTAGAGAACCTTTTCCGTCAGAATTACTAGGGAAATGCGTGGAGAGGTCCACCACCTTCGTTAGAGAAGTTCATGGTTTATATATCAGCGAAGTCAGCGACAGAGTGATTAAGCAACTGGCATGTTAGGCATTGATGTTACCGAACACAGATATTTTCAAACAGGTGTAGAGAGAGGGATTATCTATATTATCAGAAATAATATTTAGCACGCAACATTCATAAGAGGAAGGGGAACGATAAAGAAAGAAAAGATAGCTGACTGAGCTTAGTAGAGAGAGACGGAGACATATGTAATAATGATTTGGAGACTCAAGAGAGATGCCTAGCCAATAGGAGATGCTCACGGATAAAAACACCCAGGCCATGCATAAAGGCATTAGAACCGTTCCTAAAGAGAGGAAGATAACCAGGAGTATAGAATTCATAAAATGATGATTGAGAAATTAAGACTGGTTTCACAGAGAACTAGGATGTCTAGAGAGTGTTCGAAGAGAAACGATTCCACACTGCAGATGCTGTAACGAATACCGCAAATGTCCGACAAAAAATGGTTGACAGCTTTAGAAGTTTTCTTGACAAACTAGTTTAGTGTTATTTCGTTGGTTGCTTATGATCATGGAATGTAATTTAGATTAGGAAAAGTCCGAGAATAGGAGTAGCTTTTGGACGTCTAAGGTAATATCAGCGGGAAGGCGATTGGCGCAAACTGCAGCAAAACGTGGCCTTGGGGTTGGACGGCGTATGTGCTTGTGGAAATATATTTCCATGCGCGACATGGTACTGAAAGAAGACCGATTTTATTCGACTGTTGATCACAGTAGCCTCGCAAGACGCTACGCAAGAGCTCGGGCACCGAACTAACAGTCGGGAAGCAGCAACCAGAAAACTGCCAATCCGATAACCTAAGTATGAAGAGATATCCACCATCAAATAAGATCACAAAAATTCATTACAGGAACCACCATTAAGGACTCAGAAGAAGAAACGAACTGGGAAATCCCTCCTAAATAAGAAGCAAGGGAATGAGCTCGAATCCAGTTCAAAAAAGGTGAGGTGTATCGACCGGACGATAGGGAGCTCTATCTACTCTTACTAAAAGAAAGATGAAAAGTTATTAAGATTTAACTTAGTATAATGATATTAACCTCAGATCCGCATTGAGACATTATGTGACAGAAGATCGGATTTATTGTGAGGAACCCGAGAGCATACACCCGGGCCAAGTACAAAAATTCCCGCAGCCACGCAATTGTCGTTTGCGCTGGCATCGGTGGTTAACATTGATCTATCTCTCTAGTGCCATGACAGGGGGCAGCCTCCGTCAGCTCTTTCCCATGGCCAGGCAATTCACATTATTATTTTCCTCCGGTGCGCCT
>CAHIKZ030000147.1:2477500-2507500 GCA_903632075.3 Acanthosepion pharaonis
AAGTCAACGAATGTTACAAAATTAAATTATAAATTGAAACATTATCTATGTTAGACTATCCCTCAAAACATTAAAGATAGAAGTAACACGGCAAAGGCAAGACTAACTAGAACGAGCTGATTAGAATAATGCTAGTTTTTTATTTGCTAGAATAAAAGTAACAAAGAATAACAGGTCTAGTGTTTTGAAATACCCCAGCAGGTCATGTTGGGTGTCGACATCTGTCCGAGCTAAGAAAATAGTTAGTAGGCTGGTTATGTAAATGGAGTGTGGTAGTAAACAGGCCTGGAGCGGCATGTATGATGTGTTAGTATTGCAAGCGACTCGTAGGTCAAAGATTGCTGTCTAAGCGGCAAGCTATGTCGATAGGTTTTACTGGTTCTGCTTGGCCGGGCTGGTTTGTCTACTTCGCTGTCGTGACTTTCCAAGCGTATCTTAGATGTGGCACAAGGCCGAAAGTAGGAGGCACCCAGTGAGTATCGAACTCACTATTCGGTGGTAATTGTTCTAGCGAGACAAGCTTGCTAACCATTACACCGCCTTGAGGTGCCCGAAATTATTTTCTAATCGTAGTTTAGATGTGGCACAAGGCCGAAAGTAGAGGGCATCCAGTGATGATCGAACTCACTACTCAATGGCAGTTGATCGAGCGAGACAAGCTTTCCAACCATTACACCACGCCGAGGTACCATAGTTTACTTCGCCGTACAGATAGGAAGAAATGTCCTGAAAATGGCAGTTGAGTGGCGGAGAGAAAGGCGCATTTCAGTAGCACCATATCTTTGGTTGGCGAAAGTCTACCGGAGCGACGGCTGATGGCAAGATGAAGATGATGGCGGCTGGTAGCTTGAACTGCTGCTTCTGGCTGTAACAGTTGGCTGGTGATTGACTGCTGCTTTAAAAATATAACACACTCGTCCTCTTTACCCGGACCGCGAAGGGCGTCCTTATTTACAAGACTCTCCACTGCGTTTCGGATACGACACATATTCAGTTATTTAACGTGGGGAACCCGCGCGCGTAAACCCGTGCAAGTGGTCAAAATTTACCCAGCCACCGCTTAGGCGCGACCAGGCACAAAGATTGTCGTATCTGGTCATTACTGGTCAAGAACACAGAAGAGATACTACTACCTGCTAATAGCCTCTGAACCGTAGCCGGGCAGACCGTTGTATTTACCAAAGACCCCACCCCCACCCCAACTGAGTTACGGATGCAACACAAGTTCGGTTCTTTTTTTGTGTGTGGAACAAGAGCGCGTAATCCCGGGTCACTTGTCGACATTTATCCACCCCACGCTTACGCAGCATCGAGCAAAAGATTATCTTAGCTGTTCTATGCGGGGAAGAGATACTACAATATGATCATAGTCTCCGGACAGCGACCGTGCAGACTGTTGCATTTAACACAGACGCGCTACTGAGTTTCAGATGCAACACCAGGTTATTATTTCAACGTGGGTACCGGAGCGCATACACCCAGGTCAATGATCAAAATATTGGATCAATTTTACCCACACCCCGTTTGCACGGCATCGGGTTCAAAGTTTGTCTTAGCTGGCCAAGGCCATGGAACGGATACTACAATGGGGTCATAAGATCTGGACCGCGATTGGGCAAACCGTCGTCAGTTCCGTTTCTGCGGGCTCATATTATGACGACGGAGCGTTAAATATATCTACTGGTTTTGAGGTTACGTCATTTTGTAGATGAATAGTGGTGAAGTAACTTTAAGTCACGGTATATAATGCAACTGAAAATTACGCACACAAGAGTAGGAAGTAAATAGTATTTGTTTCGGGTTACCATTGAACTATATCTCCTAAACGAGTAACAGAATTACTATTCTCGATTTTAGGCCACGCCGAAGATTTCCGTTCGCCGAAATAGAATAAAAACAGAATAGCATGATCATATGATAACGTTGGCTGCACATGCAAACGAACGAAAAGGGAAACATTAAGATTTTTTTTTTCAATGTGGGATACGTAATAACAAAAGGGATGAAAATATAAACAAGAAAAAATATAAACGAAATAAAACTAGATATAGTAATTATATATACAAACATATTAAAAAATCAGTTGGATATAAAAGCTTCCGTGTGTCTGTTTCTCTGTGTTTGCGTGATTATTGCCTATTGCCGATTATAAACATGTTATTTGGACATGTTATTTATATTAGAAACTGTCTAAAATATAAAATTCCGTTTTTTAGGTTACTTTTGGTCATATTGCTTCAGCCTGAAATATAATTAAGGCAAAACAAAGACTTTTTTGCCATATATTTTGAATGATTATATCTGAAGGAATAAAACAGATGAGAAGATTTCGTAGAGTCAGCCACCATTAAAAGATAAGGTAGCGACGGTAAGTCTGCTTTGATCGTCCCTAAGCAAATCAAGGAGTCTGATTAAGATTACTGGAGACAGAGACGCATTTCTCAGAAAAATCCTCACAAATTAACGTCTGCTTTCTGCAAAGATTCCCACATATTTCCAATAGCGTCCCTATCGTCTAAATATCCGTAAATTAAAGTAACTAAAGATTTTCAGAATTACTGATTCAAAATCTATGAGGAGGTGATCTGTTGCTTTTTGCAGGAAGGAGACATTTTTTAAATGTTGGTTTGGAGAAAAATTACTTTTTGATCCACCCACTGCTGGAAACACCGACATCACAGAAGGAGGAAGAATTGCAAGCGAATAAAAAATAAATTAATTAAAAGCGGAAGAATTAAAAAAAAGGCCTGCCGGAAAGTAATTAATATGACATGTCCTATAGTTCCGGCATTTTATCAACGAAGACATGGTCGCCATATTGCATGCATGATTTTTTCCAATAATAGTTTTTTATTATTTTCTTTCATTCTCTTAAAAAAAGTTAGAAAGTATATAAAATAAAAATTAACAAATAAGTGGCAAACGTAAAATATTACGTTTCACTTTCAGTTTTTAAACTTTTTTCTTTCTCTTTATATTTAATTTTAATAATTATTTTTTTAAATATTTAAAAAAAATATTTTTCTTAAATTTGTTTCATGTAAATCTGGCAATTATTTTTTTTTCTTTTTTCTTTATATTGCTTTTTACTTCTTCCTTTATAAATTTAATAATTATATATTTCTTTCGCGTTCCTTTTTATGTCGTGAATAAGGTTGTCTATTGCACGTTTTTTCGTTATTTTTCTTCTTGTGCTTTTATGTATTGATATAGTAAAACAAAATCATTTTCAAATCTTATTGCCTATCTCCTGGAATTAGATAAAGAATTACTATTTATAGATTTTTCTATGTTTTATAAATCGCAAGTATTGACAATATAAGTCTTGGGTAGGAGCAATTTCAGATTCAGTTTCTTCGGTTAATGATAAATTCGAGAACATCTTTTCCGATCCCATCATTACATCCGATAGTACAATTACTTGATGGTATTTGATCAATATGCATGTAATATGAGATCAGTGGTACTTCTTAATTAGTATTATATTTGTTGTTTCATGTTTGCCCGTAGCAGCGTATATCAGAACTGTTCGCCGTCTTAAGATAGACTAGAGTTGGTTCCTTTGATTAACACTTAACATGGCTATATAGAATGATAGCTGAACAATTATTTTTTCACCTAAAATTGCTGGTATCTGTAATAATTGCAGACACGGAGTTCAAATGGTAGTCGTCGTCCACCCAATAAATTTCCCGCTTCCTTTGGAGCTGGTGAATATGCACGTGAATTGGGTTGTGGTGTCGAGTGTTTTCTTTTGTGGGTTCATTTACTCCAGTGTTTACAAGAAGGTGTCGCGACCGCATAGTGCTACATATTATCTGCAATTGTCACTTTTTGGAAAATTTGAGTTTTTCTGAAGTTTAGTATGCCCTTATTTTGTGTGAACGTTGTTACACGTACTTATTGTATTAAAAACATTAATTCATCCACCAATTGTCTCAGCCTTTTGTGTTGCTAACACGGGGTCTATTGAAATTGGTAACGCCTGTAAAATTTTAATTATAAAATTTTGTTGCTTATCTCGAATGTTGAAATTGACAAGAAGGCAAGTTGCGAATTGACTCCTGATAATCGAGGTGGTCACTAATTTCTCTAGCAGATCTGGTTTCTTTTATTCATGTGGTTCTAGTAATGTCTTTTTAAACTCGTAGTAGATGTGAATGTCCGAAATGTTACTAGGTAATTTTTCCATTATTTCCGGAGGAAGAGATGCAATAACGGCGACAATCTTTTTGATTTGGGAATTTACATTTCTCAGTTAAAACTGAGTTTCAATAATTGTGAACTAACTCGTTATGTGAGATTTCGTAAATTCCGGTATTTTAATTGTTATATTTTGGACAGTCGGCTCGTGGTACTCTTGTTCCATTTTGATTATTTTTCATTCTGAGTGTAGCACACACACACTTACACACACACACACATATATATATATATATATAGAGAGAGAGAGAGAGAGAGAGAGAAAGAGAGAGAGAGATCACGAAATGTGAGGTTATCAAAATGTTATTTTTGTGTCCCCAAATATGGTGCCTATTAAAATATATATTTTTCCTTTGTTCTTCATGGTCAACAAAGTCAGTGATTATTAAAGTGTGTATTTTTTAGTTGTTCATCGTATTCAACAGATATGTTGTGCATGGATACGTAAAATTGACTTAATTAACAAAGTGAATGAATGTACGACAAAATAAACTTACAAAACTGTTCAAATCAAACAGAAAATCTTCGTGTAAAACACTTGCTCTCCATATATATATATATATATATATATAGTAATTATATATATATATATTTGATAATGATATTTAATTAATTCATCGAGTCTGATAGAAACCTCTACAGAATACAGGAAGCACTGGACGGCCGTTTCGTCCTATATTTGGGACTCATCAGCCGCATCCACTACCGAGAATTGAAACAGTTAGGTTGAGCTGACATCATACCGTTCCAAGTGGGCCTCGGTGACGAAGAGATTCCAAATCAGACTCAACTAAGCGCCGCTCGCTCACATATTCCCTCAATGGTTCTCATAGGACTGTGCCCCCAGGAGAGAACTCAGTTGACCAATGTCAGTCGGCCCTGGGGCACAGTTCTATGGTCAGCTTAACAACCTAACTGTCAGGGTTTCAATTCTCGGTAGTGGATGCGCACTGCTGATGAGTCCCAAATATAGGACGAAACGGCCGTCCAGTGCTTCCTGCATTCTGTAGAGGTTTCTATCAGACTCGATGAATTAATTAAATATCATTATCAAATCCTCCTACTAATTACTATCTGTGTTTATCTTCGCTTGAACCGGCTTCTAATGCTCCAGTTGGTAGCGGCTTGGTGAGAGTAGTCGTGGCTCCCGGGGGCACAGTCCTATGGTCACAGAGAACTCAGTTGAGTTCCGCCACGAATATGTGAGCGAGCGGCGCTTAGTTGAGTCTGATTTGGAATCTCTTCGTCACCGAGGCCCACTTGGAACAGTTGGTATGATGTCAGCTTAACAACCTAACTGTCAGGGTTTCAATTCTCGGTAGTGGATGCGCACTGCTGATGAGTCCCAAATATAGGACGAAACGGCCGTCCAGTGCTTCCTGCATTCTGTAGAGGCTTCTATCAGACTCGATGAATTAATTAAATATCATATATATATATATATATATCTGTGTGTGTAGTTACTTACAAAGGTATATGTACCGAAAAACAATATGGAAATATTCTACTTATCTGTTTGAAGTTTGAAGAGTGTGATTCTCTTGCGTTTTGCTAGAGTAAATTTCCGGAACTAAAAAAGGCGGTTTAATTTACGCGATGTCTCGTACAGTCCTCGCCAGGTCATGTGACTGTTTTCAGTTCTCGTGATTATCTCTCATTATGATTTTATTAGTCAAAGGGTGATAACAGATTCTTTATTTTCATAGTATCTGTCAATATTTATATTATGTAAAATATTTACATTATTCCGACTACTGTCCTCATCTTTGTCGCCATATTTATTACAACGTTTCGGCCGTTGTACGCTCCGGCCCAGGTGGTTGGAATATCGAATTGAACCATTTATTTCCTTCACTGAGGGAGACTGTTCTAGTTCCACGTGCCATGTTTAATGGATGTCAGCTATCAGTTCTCTCCCGTTAATTCCCCTCTCCAAGTTCTCCACTGCCTTAATCGCGTATTGAACTCACACTCTTTGGGTCCTGTCACTGGATCTAACCAACGCCTTGGTCCCGTTGAGGACATCTGTGTATGAATTTCTGGGTATTAAAAAATTAATGTCTTCAGCTCCATTTTTTGCCAGTGCTCATATTGCAATTTTTGCTGTTATATTTTCATGGTTTTACTAGAGCTCATATTGCAATTTTTTTTCTTATTATCGGTTTTGTCTGACAGTTCATAATACTGGCTCTTATATTGTATCCATTTCTATGCTTGGTCGGCTCAGGAGATTACTGTGGCCTAGCATATGTGCTGATTCCTTAAGTGTACGAATTTTCCAATGGTGATTTTTATCTATGATCTTAACCTGATCCCACAGAGGGCGGTGATCTCGCTTCTCTCTCCATATGTGCTCAGCCACGCCTGATTTTTGCACTTTTACTCGTGTTACAGCTTTCTGGTGTTCTTGAAGCCTTACCTTAAGGGGCGGCCTGACTCCCCTTTTATATTGCTTTCCGCAGCTGCACTGGATGGCGTACACACAGTCTTTAGTCATGTTCTTCTCTATGGGGAGGTCTTAACCGGGTGAGATATCTGCGAAGTGTCGTCAAGCTTTTGAAGGTTCTCCTGATGTTATATGGACCGGAGATCCTTTGTATTTTCTCTGAGAACCCCTTCGCACAAGGCAGGCAGACTGTTTTCTGTGTGTTCTTATCCTCCTCTTGTGCCCGCCTATCCCAGTTTTGTGGGGCTGCTGCCATGTACCCAGGGTTGATGGTACGTTGTTACTACATATACTGACCAATACTTTATCTAATGTCTCTGGGTCGCCACTTATGATTTTCGTTTGGTTTTGTTAGCAACGGATGATCCATTTCTTTATGCTGTATGGTTGGTGGGAGTTGAAATTGAGGTACTGTCGAGTGAATGTCGGTTTACGGTATACGGATGACTGGAACCCATGCTCTGTTCGAGATATTAGAACATTCAGGAATGGGAGTGTGTTGTTACACTCTTTCTCCATTTTGAACTGCATCGACTGTCTTATTGAGTTCACATGGCCCAGTAGAACCCGAACATCTTCCTGGTGTTGCCAGAGAATGAAGGTGTCGTCTACGTACCTTAACCATAGAGTTGGCTTTAGAGATATAGATTCTAATGCCATTTTTCAAAGTATTCCATGTATATATTTGCCATTGCTGATGATAATGGCGAGCCCATTGCTAAGACCTCATCCTGTCGATATATGTGTGATCCCTATTCCGAATTGTGTTTGTTTGTTTACAGGAAGTCAACATCTCCATCAGATTATCTATTGGAATACTGGTTCGTTCTTCTAGGGGTGAGTCAGAGACCAATCTGTCCCAGTCTACTGAGAGTGCCTCCTTAGTGGGTACCTTGGTGGACAAACTCACCACGTCCAAACTCACCATATGGTTGAATAGGATGGTAGCATCTTTGATTATTTCCACGAAGTGGGAAGAGTTCCGAACATATGAAGGAGACTTTCTGATCAATGGGTCAATTATCAGGACATCCCATGAGTTCTGTCCGAATTTTAACTTTTTGTTAAAATGAACGAAATTTAAAGAGTATTTTATAATGTCTAATGCAGCTGAACATTATTTTTATGTTTAGATGCATTTAAATTGATCAAATGTTATTTCAGAAAATAATAAAATTAAATTTTGTTTCATTAAAACCCTGCTAACTTGGAAGTACCCAAGAATCATTTGAGGCACATAATGCTTTATGAGTTCAAGAAAGGAAACTCAGCAGCTAAAGCGGCTAGAAACATTCACTCAGTTTATGGGGAGGAATATGTGAATGAAAGAACTTGCAGAAGATGGTTTGCAAAATTCAGAGATGGAGATTTCACCCTTGAAGATGAAGATCGAACCGGACGTCCAGTTGGGTTTGATGAAAAGCTTCTTGAAGCAGACCTTGAAGAAAATACTGCTTTATCAGTTGAGGAATTGGCAGTGGTTCTCAGTTCAAACCATACAACTGTTTATCATCATCTTCAACAACTTGGAAACGTTCCTAAACTTGGAAAATGTGTTCCTCATGAATTATCTGAAAACAACCTCAAATCCCGAGTTGACATCTGCTCTTCTCTCCATTCCCGCAAAATTGTTTCGCCTTTTTTGGATAGACTTGTGACTGGCGACGAAAAATGTAACTTTTATAGAAATGTTAAGCGTCGTAGACAGTGGCTTGGTAAACAGTAAAGATCCCAGCCACAGCCGAGAATGGAACTTCATGGGCAAAAGCTTCTTCTTTCAATCTGGTGAGATCGCCAAGGAATAATCCACTTTGAATTCTTACCACCTAATGCAACAATAAATGCTCAAATATACTGTCACATATTAGAGCGTTTGAACCAAGCTTTGAGGAAAAAAAGACCTGCTCTAGTGAATCGAAAAGGCGTGATGTTTCATCAGGACAATGCCCGACCCCACACAGCAAGAATCAAGAATATGAGGTAGCTTGGTGTAACGCTGCGATAACTGTCTCTACGTATTAGCTGCGAAATTCGAAAACTTAAAGAATCAGAACATATGCTAAGCCACAAAAATCTCCTGGACCGACAAAGTGTAGAAATGAATACAATATGCGAACCAGTAATAATGTTTGCAAGAGAAAAACGGTAATAACAACAAAAATTACAACATGAGCTTTGGTAAAAACATGCAATGATAACAGCAAAAAATTGCAAATTGAGCACTGGTAAAAAATGTTTGCTGAAGACATTAGGTTTATAATACCCAGAAATTTATGCACATATGTCCTCAACAACACATGGCACAGTATATGAAAGCGTTGGTTAAATCCAGTGACAGGACCCAAAGTGTCTGAGTTCTATACCCGGTTAAGGCAGTGGAGAGGGGAATTAACAGGAGATAACTGACAGCTGACATCCATTAAACATGGCAGGTGGAACTACAACAGTTTACCTCAGTGACCGAAATAAAAGGTTCAGTTCGACATTCCAACCAACTACAGAAGCCCGGAACGTACAACGGCCGAAAAGTTGTAATAAATATGGCGACAAATATGAGTACAATAGTCCGTCGGTATGTTGGTCATGTAACTTCATTTTATTTCTCCGTCTCATTCCCATGACATAACTTGCTCATTGGATTTTGTTCGTATTTCTATTTACACTATGAAACTTGCTAGAACACAGAAGATAATAAGGAATTAATCCTGGATATCGATTTTAAAGTTCGTCAGATTATATATTATTTTCGATTTTCATTTAGGTTTTGGCAAAAGCATATATCAGTTGTGTATTGTCCTAACATATGTCTTGGAAACAATCAACACTACCATGTCGCGATGATAAATGTAACAATCAAAAGATTGTTCTAAATAGATTGTGTATAACAATTTTTGTCTTGTCTGCATGATCCTTTTATACCATTACGAATGACTTCGAATTTACTACGTTCAACATTTTTCCCAAATTAGCAAATTTTCTAATATCTTCCATTTCATATGTGTACAATGATGAATTGAACTTGATATATATATATATATATATATATATATATATATATATATATATATATATATACAACGAGCTCCTGGTCAGGACGTTTAGTTAGAATTTTGAGTTTTATCAATCCGAGAAGTCTTCAAAACTCATCTACGCATACGCACACACAAATATATATATATATATATATATGTGTGTGTGTGTGTTTGTGTGTATATATATATATATATATATATATATATATATATATATATACAGAGTGAGTGAATGTAGCGAGAGCTGCTGCTAATGAAACAATGTTCGATATAAAATAATAGAGTTAAAATGCATACTTATATATATATATATATGTATGTGTGTGTGCGTGTCTGTGTCTGTGTGTGTTTCTCGGATATTTATATGTGTAATTAAATAAAATTATCTACTAGGGCTATTCAGGAAGTTTTTTCTTTTAATGCAACCAGTATTTTTTGGATAGCTCTCTATCAAGAGATATGCCGATAAAATTGATAAAAACATTTTCTCATTTCCTTTTTAAATACCCTTACACTGAGTTTCTTGTGATTACATAAAACCCTTTAGCAAATTGTGACTTGCCATCAAAAATTTTATTTGATTATATTAGTACCTTGAATGAGTTCTCGCTGATTATTCATGAAATGTATTTTTTTTTATTTAAATATTAGTAAGAAATATTTCACTGAAAGTATTGTCCATCGCTAGTTACTACTTTTCCTCATCATTCTTGCAGAATTAGAATTCCACGTCGAAAAAGCAAAACGTCATTTTAGGCTAACCGCGAGTCGACCCATTTTTTTTTTTAATCTTCATACGAATGAAAGTGTGCTCAGCCAGGAGATGTGCAATCGATCGGAACAAGTGATAATCGGACAGGGCTATGTCTGGTGAATATGGCGGCTGCGGTAGGACCTCTCATATAAGTGTTTCCAAGTAGGTCTTAAACCGTTTTGAAACCTGTGTTCTAGCGTTGTCATTGTTTCAAAATCACTTTGTCGTGTCTTTGCTCGTATAGCGGCCGTTTTTTTTTCGATGTTACGCTCAAACCCATCATTTGTAGTAGAAAGCAATCTCCCGTGGCGGTTTCGGTCGCTTTGAGCAGCTTATAATAAACTATATTCATCTGATCCCACCAAATGCAGAGCCATGGATATTCGGCTTTGCGTCCGATGTTGATGCATGACCGGGCTTAAAAATGCAGATTTCTTTTCAACAAAGTAATGCAGTAAAATCCCCCCGCAAATACACTTTCTTTGGCACGACATCCGACATGTTTAACGTTTCAAATAAGAAACTTATTCACAAGTCAACGAAGTGACTTACACTTAATGCTTGCTTATATTACTTCCTTATAGAAGCGTTCCAAACTGAAACTACACGAACACAGTCCTGCAAGTGGAAATTGAAGTCAACATCCAGATGCGACATTCTGCTTCATAGTAAACGCAATAATCGGGCCGTCGGTATTTACCCCACTCCTCCTGTGGGGCGAAATATGACACAAGATCAGTTATTTAACGTGGGAACCTGAGAGCATATACTCGGATCATCGGTCAAAATTTACCCAGCACCCACTTACGCGTGATCAGGCACAATGCTTGTCATAGCCGCGTAACAGATGCCACACAGATGCCAATTCTTCAAATGAAACCCTATTCAACGAAGATAAGAAAGACTATGAAACAGCCATAAAAGATAATGGATTCTCGGCAACACTAACATGCAAACCACACACGACAAAATGTCAACAGGAGGAAAAGCATAATATGGTTCAAATCACTGCGCATCAAAAACGTAAAACAAACGTAGGTAAATTATTCTTTAAAGATATTCACAAAATCTTCCCTCCATCAAGCACTCCTCACAAGATATTTAAAAAAAACAGTAAAAATCAACTAGAGATGCAACGAAAACATGACAGAAATAATAAAAAAAAAGCACAGCAGTAAAACTATCTAAAAAAACAACCTGAATGAAGTAAACACACGTGTAACGGCAGAATAAAGAATAAATCTTACTTAAACACCAGTTGCTTGCAGAAAAATGTAATATACCAAGCCACTGTAAAATCAGCAGGTACAAAGAAAAAAATATACACAGAAGTAACAGAAAGACACTAAAAACTAAGAAACTACGTTCAGAAAACATCATTTACAAATAGTAAATACGCGAACAACACAAAGATTTCTAAGCATTTCTGGGAAAATAAATGCAAAAACGAAATCCCACCAAAAATATCATGAAAATAAGTAAAAGAACATCAATCTACAACAATCAATCTAAAAAATATAAATTCTTCTTGGAAGAAAAATACGTATCCAGATAAAGAAAAATTGCTAAATAAACGATCGGAACTCATCTAAAAAATGGAGTCATGAAAAATTTTTTACTGCGAAATTTAAAAATCGAAAACTGAAAACGAACACGAATAAATCAAAATAAATAAAATAAAATAAAACACATAAAATAAAATTATCTAAACAAATAAATAAGTTAAGAAAATAATAAATAAACAAAGCACGCCCAACAAAATGACTGTTAGAATAATGCAGTAGATACCCCACAGTCCATTATTGGCCTGTATATACAAAAAAGTATACCTATATATATATATATATATATATATATATATATATATATATATATATATATATATATATATATGTGTGTGTGTGTGTGTGTGTGTGTGTGTAATAATAATGCTCTCCCGTCGGTTTCGACGTATGAGGATCTTACAACTTTAATTGATTCAGTTATGAAATTTTGTGCGATAATCTTAAGTGACATTTAAAACATTCTCGTGATTTTCAAAGGTGGTCGCATATGGAGCAAGAGTAAGTGTTGTGGGATTAGATCACTGTTAGATTGCCTAACCTTTTAGATCTTGCCCTCGCTTCTTGAAGACGATTCAGAAAAACTGATTGAAAACTGCTGAGTCCACAAAAAACACTTTGATCACAATTCTACCAGCTCTTCAGCTATATATATATATATATATATATATATATATATATTCATGAATTATTCACACAAAAACAAATGCAAAGGTTAATGATTTAATTGGCGAGAAATCCATCGTCGCAAACAATTCAAATAATATACAAAAACCTCCGAATCCGTTATGAATGAAAAGATCCTTGTTTCTATAAATTTCGCCGTATTAGTTCTTATTTTTACTACAAGCTTTCGTCTGTTCCTACAGACATCTTCAGGTATAGAATAGATGTTGTTCTTGTTTTTCTCTTAGTAATAAGAGGACAACGAAAATATATGTATTGTTGTATCCGAAAATGCTATTGGAAATGAGTTATTGTTTTTGGAGCGCGCAGTAGCAACGCTGAGTTTGATTTAAAATTTTTAAAGTTGTGCGTTCATGTACAAATATGGTGATGAACGAATTTTTTACTGGTAAATTTTCTGTCAAAGTGGCATGAACTATATTGTTCAATAATTACAGTAATGTCGCAATTATTATCCAAAAGTCGCACTTGATCAGTTATTTTAATTACGATAGACGTGCAATCAATTTACAAAATTCATGAATTATTCACACAAAAACAAATGCAAAGGTTAATGATTTAACCATCGTCGCAAACAATTCAAATTATTTTTACGAATCCGTTAAGAATGAAAAGATCCTTGTTTTATAAATTTTGCCGTATTAGTTCTTATTTTTACTACAAGCTTTCGTCTGTTCCTACATCTACTGCGCGCTCCAAAAACAATAACTCATTTCCAATAGCATTTTCGGATACAACAATACATAGATTTTCGTTGTCCTATTATTACTAAGAGAAAAAACAAGAACAACATCTATTCTATACCTGAAGATGTCTGTAGGAACAGACGAAAGCTTGTAGTAAAAAATAAGATCTAATACGGCAGAAATTTATAGAAACAAGGATCTTTTCATTCATAACGGATTCGGAGGTTTTTGTATATTATTTGAATTGTTTGCGACGATGGATTTCTCGCCAATTAAATCATTAACCTTTGCATTTTTTTGTGTGAATAATTCATGAATTTGTAAATTGATTGCACGTTTATCGTAATATATATATATATATATATATATGCGTGTGCATACGTGTGTGTGCGTGCGTGTGTGTGTGTGTGCTTACGTGTGTGTGTGTGTGTGTGTGCTTACGCGTGTGTGTGTGTGTGTGTGTGTGTTTGTGTGTGTGTGTGTGTGTGTGTGTTTCTCATTCCTTTGTTGCAAATATGAGCTTTATGGTCGTGGCTCTTGTCGGGCAGAAATTAAAAATTTAATCTAATGTTAAGATTGGATCTGGCTTATTACTGAGAAAAACAAATAAATTATAACCACCATCACTAACTGGTCACTATTTGTTATGGGACCTTACCCATAATAACATAATGGACTATTCCATACGTAATAAATACTGCGCCTCAAGTGAAAGCAGGGAGTTCTGTTTGAAGTCTAGAGTTCTGTTTGAAGTCTAGAGTTCAGTCTGAAGTCTGGAGTGAAGTCCGTCAGGAGTCTGTCAGCCAGTCAGAGCGATTCAGTCAGTCGAGTCAGAGGCAGTCCGAAACAGAGTCACGTTCAGATAATTACTACTAAACCTGATTGTTCGTACTAACACTTTTCTACCTCTCTGGATATATTCTTGTTTGTAATATATCTGTGTTATTCCATATACGTGTTCAAGTTCTTCTTTATTGGTTCTACCGAGGTACAAGGAACCGGACCATAACACTATTTTATGCACACTTACATATTTATGTGTTTGTGTGAACTAAGAAATACACACACACACTTACACACACACACACACACACACACACACACACACACATATATATATATATATATATATATATATATATATATATATATATATGTCCTTAGATGACAAAATCAAATCTGCATATCCGGGGTATGTTTAGTCATTAGTGTTAATATAATCTAGCACTAGGTAAAACGTTGGTATGTATAAATTAACATTTCGTTGTATCTTCACTCGAAGATGAATAGCCTTAGACGAAAATAAAATCGTTTTTAATTTTTGATATATAATGTATCTTAGGGATTGTTAATTATTGTTCATAAACATGTCCAACGTAAAACCATAGACTGTTATTGTTTAGCTGAAATATTTGAGTGTATGTGACCAAAGCTTGAAGTATGTTGTATGGCTGAGGTCAAGACCACTTTGAAAGCAGACTTTCAAGTAGTGACTGACTACGTAATAAGGAAATTTATCACTTATTGACTGTCACCAATTATATATTTATTTTACAAGCATATAATATTTATTTAAGATAAACATTAGAAACGCCACAATTTTTCCCCACACAAGAATCTTTTTGGATTATTAAATATTTAATTTTATTTCAGACGGTTAACTATCACCAGTCACGATGAATGGACGTTCACTCAGTTAGGCTCCGTACCTGAACCGACTGTTAGGCCTTAAACTGAAGAAGGCCTCAAGTGGATCTCGGTATACGATCCATAGTAAAAGATGCGGCAATAATGGCTGGATTCCAGTAGCGCTCTAGTAAGTACCTAACCTCTTATATATCAATATTTACAAGAGCCAGATCAGTCCTAAAATGGAGTACTGCTGACAATTTTGGAATGGAGCTACCCACTGCTCATTTTTCAATTTCAATAGAGTCTCCGTGTCCTTGTTGTTGATAATTATTTCCAGCCCTACAACCCCTTTCCTCACAGACCAAACATCGCACGCCTATCGCTGCTCTGTCGCTATTTCCATGGAATGTGCTCAGATAAAAAATTTTCTTTTAGTTCAACCTGATCTAAACTTCATGGTTAAGACCCGCCAGGCTACTCACATTGTAGCGAAGCACCTGCATTCCCATTGTATCCCATATGTGAGATGGAAGGTCCACTCGAGTAGATTCTTCTCAAGGATTTCTGCCAAGAGAATGCTTTGCCGACCACTGCACTTTTAACCTATTCAAGTGTCGGTTTACAATTATCTTCGGCACACATGCACATAAGCGGGGCTTCTTAACATCTAATGTTTTTTCCTCGTGGCTGCCGTGACTTATACAGAGTGAACCCCACTGAAAAAACGAAAAGGAAATGTAAGCGAAGAATAAAGCTATTGCTTTCGTATATGCTGACCGTTATGTAATCTAATTTTCTTTAAATATCCCTGGGATTGGTATATATATATATATAGATATAGATAGATAGATAGATAGATAGATAGATAGATAGATAGATGTAAATCTGTGTGTAAATAGGAAAACGATATTTTTAGAGTTTTGAATATTAATATTTTTATTATTCAAGGGAGATTACTTGATCTATTTTATATAAAAATAAAAACAAATTGTAATTTACCTAAACAAATAAACCGTAAATTATATTCAAAATTCATCACGATCAACGTATTTAAGCAGATATTTATTTTTATGCCTTCATGTAACCATCAATTCATTTCTCTTGTTTAATATGCTAAGGTTATTTGAATATTTTAACCCCTTGAGACCAGACCACCGCTTTACCGGTATAAGAGAAAAATGACGTAATACCCAGTCACCGGTTGAACAGTGGTAGAGAAAAATGACGTAATGCCCAGTCACCGGTTGAACAGTGGTAGAGAAAAATGACGTAATGCCCAGCTACCGCTTGGACGGTGAGTAAGTAGTTATAACTATTTTAATATCTACCGTGAATCATTACATACAAATTATTTGCAAATGTTGACTCAGGAGCACAGGCAGAAGTTCAGTATTGTTCAGTAACGCAGGGCTAAAGATAAGGAGAAGAACGTCTTTCAAAATATAACCATTTAATTGCTTGTAATATCTAAAGAAATAATTCACTTGATTGCCCATGTATACAGGGTTATCACAGTATTTAATTTATTGTGATAATTCGTGAATTTTCTACTAAATACGTTGCAAACAAGCAAGGCTAGTCAAATAACTACTAGCACCTTTGTACTAATACTAATTCAGCGATATTTAGAAACTTTCGTCCGCATATTACTTCCCATGTATCTTCTATGTAAATTGTTGGTACAAATATTTTCCTTCATTAATGTTTTCAGACTGTTTTTTTTGTTATCTGCATGTTTTGATCATTATCTTTTCCTGCCTTCTTCAAATGTATGCCATATTCGGTAAACTAAGAATTTTGGATACTAAACAAACGTCTGAAAAGTTTCTTTTTTTTCTTTTTTCTTTTTAATATTATCTTTGGAGACTCTGTTTAACATACAGTGTCAGATATATTTCATTATTATCCATACACTAGAAGAATGTCCCAGACAGACCGATTTCTTAATAGACATCATTGAATTCTGTCAAGGTTAACAAACGTTATATCAGCTGCTATTGTTTTGTTTGCTAAGTCAGCTAGACATGGTTTGTTTGACAAATAATCAACTTTCTATTCTCATTTTTAACAAAATTCGTTGATTACTAGATATGAAGAACTATTCAAGATTCGCCTTTTATATGCCGGTTTTGTTTTTTCAAGACAGAGGCCTCATGGCTCCCGTTAGCTATATTTCTTTTGAACTTCTAAACAAAGATTGTCTCAGTATTATCCATCCAAATCCACTTACTGCTAATTATTTACACAAGTTCATTAGATATGTTACTCATTGCCGTGTGTGTTTCAAATTCTCCAAGAGAAGTGTCCATTCCATTCTAGTGTTCCTCAAACTTTCCCGCTGCTCCCATTTTGTGCTCATCATAGTCTCAGTATACTTCTATAGAAAAAACTCCCTCTTGCATCATGCTTGTTATTCGAAAAGTAGGCAAACCGTTAGAATAATGCAATAGACAGCCCACAATGCATAACTGATTTGTATATAAAAAAATCGAGCTAAGACACAACGCGCATTGTCTAACGAGTGCGTTTAGCATGAAACAGTGTCGCCTCTAGGTGTTGACTTCAAGATTTAATTTTTATATATATATATATATATATATATATATATATATATATATATATATATATATATATACGATCTATCCCTGATATTGAACACTTCACCCCATAAATTACACACACTTAATTTCCCCCTGAAGATTTATGTTAAATGGAATTAAACAGACATAGACAATTCAAGTCGATGCTCCTATGATATAGCCAAATTTTGTAATCACTAGCCTACTGAACAAATATTCCTAATAGGTAACATGAAATCTAACTTCTCTGAGGCAGCTTGAAATTGAAAATATATGATCAGTATATGAATTTAATCATTCATCTGAAGAATTTTGATTAACTCTAGGCTCATCTGTAAATGGTATCGAAGAAAGGAAAAAATAAACAAAAAAAAAACAAAAACAAAACAAATGAAAAATCAAGAAGACAATCAGGCGGATATTATTACTCCCCAAGCCTACTTCATTGCCGTACACGCACAACATACTATTCCATTGTGTGTTATTTGTTAGCAATTACTTCATTTTTGTATTACCGTGCGTGTTATATCTCCGGTTCCGTAAATTCTATTCACAATTTGCCAAAGTGTTTACACGCTTTTAATTAACTTTCACTTTGTAAAGACCTTTTATTGTTTAACGTGTCAACAACAACGTCTTATTCACGGGAAAAAAATAAAATAAGATATATCTTTAAATGTGAGAGTAGAAAATTAGTTCTTCCGAATTCTTATCTATCTGTCAATAAGATATATATATATATATATATATATATATATATATATATATATATATATATATATATATATATGTGTGTGTGTGTGTGTGTGTGTGAGAGAGTTATTATATATGTGCATGAGCGTACTATATGTGGAGTATGTATATGATTGTATGTATATATATATATATATATATGTGTGTGTGTAAGTGTGTGGGGGGCGAGAGATTATGTAAAGAGGATAGTATGTCAGAGTAAGGAAGTAGGAGTCATCATGTTTTTCGTCAATTTTGTTATCATGAAAACGTTGTAATTATTAGCAAATATTGAAAGTGAATTATTTCTTTTTAATTATTCCTCAATTCAAAAAATGAATTTAATATCTTTGGTTTTCTCTATATATCTACATGAATAAACCAACAGAATAGTGATCATTATATATTTTACGCATACATTCTCTTCCTAAAAAGCAACTTATTTTAGTACTGAATATTAATCATTTACATTGAAATGTATAGAGTGAAGGTCTCAGATCAAAATTCAGCTCACAATTACGTACGAGTCTCTGGATAATGACATACATTTGTATGCTGCAATATGTTTCTGTAAGAGATTAAATAGGATGCAAATTTTCATCGAAAATCATATTTATTACTTTTTTTTTAATACAGTCTAAAATATTAATCATTCTATCTTTATTTACAACTATTTCTATGCAAACTCTAGCAGGCATTCAAATATTCACATCTATGCGTTTAAGTAAATGGAGTTTTCCCACGCTTTTTCCAACATTCCACATTTTGGCTCTCAGGCTACACATCCACATTACTCTCCTTAAACGTGCATATGAAAATATTTTTATTTTATTTTTATTAGTTATACGACAAATGTTAAAAAACAACGCCGTATACATAATTATGGATTTAAGTATTTCTGTGAATCTATTACGTATGTCGCCAAACTAAAAATTCATGGTTATATCGATACCCATATAAACATTGTCCTTGCAGATATTGAATGTCTAATATGGCAGCTATGTGTCCCGTCATCATCATCATCATTATCTTCTTCTTCTTCTTCTTCTTCTTCTTCTTCTTCTTCTTCTTCTTCTTCTTCTTCTTCTATAGGTAAATAGCAGAACAGACTGGGTTCTATAGCCTTGGCTGACAAAGAGAAGGTAACTCTGAATTCAAAACTGGCATAGCACGTACTACACTGCTAAAGAAAGCATCTTTTTCATTGGTTCAATGATCCAGACTACGGTCGACCTGGATGGGTCTCCTCCTATGTGGGAGTGAATGCTGGAGAATATCTTCAAAGACGAAGAAGTGACTTGAAGCAATAGAAATGTGGTAATATAGAATGATGTTGAGATATACCATGAACGGAATATGTGAGTATCGACCAGGTTTTTAAGAAAATGGAAACAAAAAGAAAACATACTTAATATCAGGAAATTTCTGGAGCACGTAATGAGAAGATGGGGTCTGGAAAATCTGCTACTCATATGAGAGACTGAGGGAAAGAGGGACAGAGGAAAACAGTACTTAACATACTTGAGGGGCTTGAACAAATAGTTGGTAGAAAAGGCCTTAGGAGTAATAGCAAAAATACGCAATTTATTAAGAGGTACAAGGACTATGAGCAGGACTATGATCGCTTACGTCCTGAAGAGAGAGAGAGAGAGAGAGAGAGAGAGAGAGCTCATGTAGTAGAAGAAAATGTTTGCAAATATAATCTTGACTGACTAGAACACAAATGATGATAACATTGCAAAAGTCAGTGAGAGGCTTTCAAACATGAACCTACATAGAAGATATATTGATTTAAATCTAGAGACGAACACACTCTACCACCAGTTGGAACAATAGCAATAAGCAATCAGATGTGTTACACTTCTCATCACGTATAGATTCGTTACCATTTGTTCACATAGAAGGAAATAAGGAAAATAAGAAAGCTTTGCATCGATATTTCACTTGAAATCTATATTCCAAATCCTACATTTACCTGGAATAAAACACCTACCACAGTAGAAATAAAACACTATGACTTCGCACTTACCATTTTCCCTGATTATGGCCGGTAGAGCTGGGCTGAGTTAATAAGGAAAAGCTTTTTTTCTACTTTAATTATTAAAAGAACAGAAATGGCTTTTTGAGCAAGCGAATTAACTGCGCATGAAAATCTTTACAGTTCAAGAATTACGCTAATATGTAAAAAACTTGTTCAAATTTCATAGTCCAATCGTTGCTAGACACGCGTTTAGCCGTTGCTATTTTCATGGATGATGTTCAGGGGAGCTCTATTTTTGGTTGCACAAGTCTAGGAATTGATAACATGGGCACGCTGGGCCATATACACTACGTCGGTCATTCGAGAAACCGCTGCACACTTAATCTCTTCTAGTCAACCTTATCTATTCTATATACCCTCAAAATAAACCCGATTGCATCTTCTCTGTACGCTTTTACAATAAATCATGTAATAACCCTCTACCTTGAGAGACATTTGGAGTTTTTTTCGTATTAATAATAGTAAAATAACACAAAATCACTGTCAAATTCACGTAGACAAAGATTGTCGCGTCTGTTTTCTAAATAAAGAAATCTTAATCAGAATTTGAAAGTTTTCCTTGATCTCTTTCATCACCTATTGTCTGCAGTAAGAAATATGCATCATCACCATGTAGCGGAAGTATAAATATTACCTCTTCTTTCTTTTTATCTGTTGTATACCTTGAAGACGTAGGCGATGATGACTCTCCACTTCTCCCTATCCATTTTAGCTCTCAATAAGTTTCGTCCCTCTGTCTTCTCCCGCAGACCACGTTCTGTTATCCACTTGCTTCACCCCGCTTTCCTTTGTCTCTCTTTCCCTCTATTAGAGCTGTGAGTATCAGATTCTCCAGACCCCCCCCTCCATTGTCATTACGTTTCCAAGAAATGTTATCTACCTCTTCCTGATGTTAAGTATAAGTTTCCTCTTTGTTTGCATCCTCTCCAAAATCTCATCGTCGATCATGTGCTCGTTCCATGATATCCTTAGCTCCCTTCTGTAGAACAATACCTCCGACACCCCGAGTCTCTTTTTTCATCTTTGAGGAGACTTCCAACATTCGCTGCCGTAAAGGAGGACAGATGTCACGTAGCAGCTCTGTACTCTTTTCTTTGTTACCAGCGAAATCATTGTCTCATAAGACTCTGCCTACCTTTTGGAATGTGCCTTTAGTCATCCCAATACTTCTTCGCATCTCAGCGTCGCACTTACCGGAAGCTTAAAATCGCTTCGACAAAATGGTAGGAAGAAGATTGTATTGCGCCAGATTAATGTGTTGGGTAGTTAGTCATTTGAAAATCAGAAATTCTAAATTTTACCTTCGATGAACCGATTAATTTTGTCATTCCTGAAAAATGCGCAATGGGAAAAAATTACGCTCGTCTAAGACAGTTACAATTCGTCAATTAAGTGAATACAACTGTAAAAGAGGCGGGGTAAAACTAGTTATATTTCATTACCTATTTAAATATAGTTTCTATTTATAAATTACTTTTAAATACTTTTTTGGATTAAGAAAATCTATTCAAGATTCTGGATTGAAATTGATATATAAATCTTAAATCTAAAAATGTGTCCTGCTGACATATCTGACTTAGGAAAAAAGGAAATATAAGTCAAGATAATCACATGGGCGGTCCGGTTTCAATTCGACTAAAACAAAGAAATGCTGTTTAAAAAATGACGTCATACTGAAGGGATAGCAAATAACATTTTGTTTTTATTTTAAATCGGAACATTTAAACCTAGTGTAAATGATAATATTCTATTGCTCACAATCTCGATGTCCTCGGTAAACTATATCAGTCAGCAAGGTTTTTGATTAGAAAATTTCGAGGATCGTGGAACCACCTCATTATTGCTGGTGTCCCCTGGTATACCCTGCCCCGAGGTGGTAGCGCCTGTCAGAGTCTCAGCTAAAAGGAAATAGTTAACACCCCTAAAATGGGACAAAACACTATGAAAGTATAAAAATATGTTTTAATACCAGCAATACTTTTTAGGAAAACTTTTATCAGCAATATATTTTTGAAAAAAAATATGATCAAAAATGCATTAAAAAATATTAGCAGCAGTGCCTTAAAAATAATACCAACAATACATTAAAAAAATATTACCAGCAATAAAAATCTTTTCGCCATTAAGACACTCATTGTGGTTGATATGGTGTAAAACAAAATAAAACAAACCACAATCTCGAATCAAAGAAAATGACTGACAGTCAGATACGTTTGTCTGCTGCAAAGTTATAATTAGCGGGTCAATGTGACTTGATGAAATATTTAAATTGATCTTGTTATTGCAATAATTACCAGTTGTTGTTTTTTTTTATATTAATGATTTTTTTCCTTTCCAGAGTTGATAGATTTCAAAATCTTTTACGGGATGTTATAACGGATGATGTATTATCCACTCTACAGACATTTTACCACAGACACAACGTTGCAAGCTTATCTCTATTTATATAAGTTTCTATGGAAAATATTCAAATGAGCTCAACAATTTTTTACATCAGAGTTTCACATCTATGATTCGCCATACTACATACATTGAGTCGAGTCATACACATTTTGTCTGGAGTTGGTTGAAAAGGATGAAGTTCATTCACACAGATTGTATCCCACTAGAATTACTACTTTTTTAAACAAAGATGGTAATCCGTTTTGATGCTTCCTTGAACATTATAAAATGAATCTCTTCAAACAAAGGATAAATCGCTATCTATCTCGTTTATCCTTAAAATCTTCTCTTCTTTCTACTTTACATCACGCCGATATATCACTCCTCATTCAGTAACCATCGACCATGAGTGTTTGTTGAACATTGATGTTGGGAAACTTAAGTATAAAAAAGAGTTTTTTATTTCACCCAAAATATTATACACATTACGATAGCAACAATATGGATCAATTGAATATTTACTTAATAATATAAAGTCTACAGAGATGCAAGTGTATTTAGAATTTGGTAGTTTACCCTGCCATATTAGTGCAATGAATGCGTTTAGCACTGAATGAAACATTTTTAGCCACTCGCCATATAATTTTATACTCAGTATATGTTCGTATTGAGAGATATTATAATGGTAAAGAATCACATAACGATATTAATGTAAAACAAAAATGAATGATAAAGTAACTTTCAAATATATTGTCAGTCGCTAGAATAAATTTGGCATTTTAGTGCCACAACTTGGGTATATCGACCCTCGTTGGCCACTGGGTAATATTGCCTACATGTTGTGCTAAATATGTGTTATTATCTAAAAATTAAAAACGTTTCCTGCTTTGAGATTATTTAATGAAATGTTTAATTTTGTTGGTGATGTTTCTATACTAAAGCCTACTTAGAATATGTGACGCGTGTTTTTCCTTGTCTAGATGAGTAGGTTGTACAGCTGTAATAAAAGTATTTTGAATTCAATTTTAGAAGTAGCCATTATTGAAAGAGTGGCGTAACACAAGTTACATCAAAATCCTTCACCAACGGGAATAAGGCAGAATAAATATGTTTCGTTTGTTTGATGCATGATTTATTCAAATATGTTTCATTGCATAGAGCGAAAGGTTTTCAAAGTTAAAATAAAAGATTACTTTGTGTTGTTTTTTCAAGTTAAGTTTTTGAAATATTATATTTTTAAGTTTTCCCTACTGGACATTTTAAAACTTGAATAACTCTGACATTGAAGAAACATGAAATATTTTTAAATGAAATTGTGGTGATTTTTTTCTCCATATGACTATTGTATTTGTCAAGTTGTGTATTGTTTTTGTGTTAATACATACGTTTCTTTTTTATTTCTGTAAGATCCCCACAGTATTGAACTAGCAGTTGTCAATTCAAACATAACTTCGGAAGAATCCCACACTTATTAAACGAGACAGTAGCTTACTTAGAAATTCATTTCTTTGTTTTTATAGATTTTATACTATTGCATGGATTCAGTGATTTGTTCGAATTTCGAAGTTCTAACGAATTTGACTTCTTTCCATTTTCTAGGACAACTTGTTTATGCATATCTTATTTCACGCTTCTGCATCATGAAATCAATGTCATTACAGATATCATTTTATTATTAGATTTTTTTTTGCTTAATCCTCGCTTTTACAGATTCAAAAGGCCTTGCTCTCTTCTTCATTGAATCATCATCGGCATTAGCCTCTCAATCAGAATAAAGAAATCCATCTTCACTAACTTTCTCTTTCCAGACCCCGCACCACATCCTGGCCAGCAACATCCATTCTTCCAATCTTCTTATCTCGTTCAAAGAAATCTATGTGCGCCTCGTTAATCCTATTGAGTATATTTCACACATTCGTTACGCAACTCTTGACATTAAAACAAATCAATCATATTTCGTAAAGTATGATTGATGTGCTGAGAATCCCAATGCTAAGAAGGCTTCTTTCACTCATTGTGAATCCTTTTTGCTGCAACAAGAACCAACATAGACGGCATTATGAAATGATCGAATGACAACATTCGTCATTCGATGCAAGCTTTTATTTTTTTATTTTTCTCATTTCCTTTTCATTCTTCTATTTCTTCTTTTTTCATTTTCTTCATCTTTGTTTCTTCTTTTTCTTTGTTTCTCCTTCTTCCTTTTTTCTTCTTTCTCTTTGATTTTCTTCTTCCTTTTTTCTTCTTCTTCTTTGTTTCTTCTTTTTCTTTTTCTTCTTCTTTTCTTTATTTATTCTTCTTCTTCTTTTCCTTTATATATTTTTCTTCTTCTTCTTCTTCTTCTTCTTCTTCTTCAATTCTTCTTCTTCTTTATTTCAACGCTGTGTACCTATTATAATTTCCTCTTTAACATTTCTTCCCATCATTATCTACTTTGAAGTCTTATAGAAGTTTTCCGTAATTTTTGTTTACTTTCTCCATTTTCTATGACGTCCTCGATCATCTTTTAATAATTTCATCTTTTTCTCTTTCAATTGCACAATATTCATCAGTTTTTACATCTTACTTCAACTTTTCTTTATAAATTTTTTTCATCGCATTTACAGACTAGAAAAATAATATTTTCCCCATTTTATTCATAGTTTTAATTATTCCATCACTTTCGACATTTTTCGGTCTTTTTGCCCGTTCCGCATGTATGGTGTATAAAATTATTATCATAATATCCCGTCACCATTTTTACAATTGACTCGCTTTAATTTTCTACACTTTCAATTTGAACATTATTTGTTGCAATATTTCGTTGCAATTTTTTGTTGCTTCGCACATATATTGTTTGCTTGTATATTGTTTTTTTCATTCTCTTATATTTCAAGATTGACCAAGATTTTCGACTGGATTTATATCAGAAAATACGTTTGTCAATGTTTGCAAGCTTAACACTATATTCCCCCAATATATATACATGCATACATGCATGTATATTACATTGGATAGAAATGCAAATTTAACTTATTCGAAAAGCTATTTCAACCAACAAGCCCCATATTAGCATTGTCAACTCAGAAGCTTTAAGGAAAAAAATGGGAATTTAAAATTTAAACAAGTTTAAATTTTAAGTTCAAATTTCTGAGTTGACAATGCCAACATAGGGCTTTTTAGTTGAAATAGTTTTTCGAATAAGTTAAATTTTGGATTGCTATTTTATATCATTTATATGTTCTGTTATAATAAATACATTGAGCTCTTTTTGAGGATCAGTTTAATATTTTGTATTATTAGGATTCACTTTGGTTATATATCAACTGATTAAAAATAAATTTTATAATTAGGTGAAACCTATTTAAATAATTTATAAATTTATAAAGAACTAGGTAGGTTTAACTGGCTCTTTAGGTTTATATATAAATATATATATATATATATATATATATATATATATATATATATAATTTTACTGCGTACAATATCACCAAATATTCAACCGCAAGCATTTTGTTTCTCTTTGGAATAAATGCCAAACGTTTATGTCTTCCATCAGGTCCATAGAGTGGAGATCAATTTCCGTCTTGAAAATAATTGTTGCGAAATCAACTTTCAACGAATTCTTCTACCAACTGACGCGTTTGTATTTGTGATGATTAATCCGACTTTCAAATATTCTGTCAATGTTCCACATGTTTTATTTTGTTTCTTCCATCTTTAATTCGGAAGAATTAATTATTTAAATATTTTATTGCTTGTCGATTCACTTGTCTTGATTTTTACCTTTCCAAACCACTTCAGGTTTTGCGACATTCTTAACAGCCTGTTCTATTTTCTTTGACATCATTCAATAATAGTATTAATATAATTTTCTTATCTTTTGAGATTATAAATTTCTCATGAAGAATTGTAATACTTATATATCAGGAAATAAAAAAAATAGTAAATCAGTAACTATAATATTATAATGCTTGTTCATTTGGTACATTAAGGTAAAGAATACTACACACACAAATATATATATATGTATGTATGTATAAATTTATATAGAGATGGAGAGTAGAATGCGATAGACATAAGGATATTGTGGAATGAAGATTTTTTAATATATGTAGAAAGAGAAGCCAGATCTGCGACATAGATTGTAAAAACACATACACACACGCGTGAGCGCGCACACACAAGAACACACACGCACGTACGCGCACACACACACAGATATATATATAAATATATACATATATATATGTATGTATTTGTGTGTTATATGTGTATGTGGATTGTCGCTGTTACCATGTGCAGTAAATAAAAATAAAGAACTTTTTCTGAATTTCTAATAATTCTCCAACAATAAGCTTTGACAATTTCAGCCTTTGATGAAGAATTCATCAAAAGACCGTATATCATATCTTTGCAAAAAAAAAGTCCTCAGAAAGCGAAGATACCAGATTAACATGTTGCCATCGAATGATATTCAGCAAAGCGCGAAAAGAACATAAACAACAAATCCTTCAAAAAGAACACAACCACCGTACCAAAGAAAAAAAAAATTTAAAAAAAAGAAATAATCACTTCAATACAGAAAACGTGTAACGAACAAAAATGCAAAGAAATATTCAATTCATGGCGCCGTTCTCGCGATATTCTCGCGGCAACTAAACGTGAACAACTTAAGAGACAACTAATTAGACCTTGGAAAAAAAAGATTCACAAGAGAAGACGTTAATGAATTTGATGACGCAATTACACATACCAGAAATACAGTAGCTTTAAGTAATATGCTACATTTATAAAAGAAAGATAAATTTGGATCAAGTTATGACGTTAGCCGTCTACGCTAATTTTTCTTCAAAAACCCGCATACGAAACTACAAAATTACTTCAAAGATTTAGATTCGACGATATATTGTATAACAGAAGGTTTAAGAAACATATTTGTCGCATTTATATATATATTTTTTTTTCAAATTGGTAGGTTTGATTCACTGGACATTAATGGGTCATAGATAAAGACTTATAACTAATAATCTTTTTTAGAATTCTATATTTAATATAAAATTCATAAGAAATTTTACCATAGGCATTCATGGGTTTTTCTCTCAGTTAAATGTAGGCTTTCCTTTCTTGAAAATTTTCATTTTATTTTTTCTATGATGCTAAATAAAATTCATTACCAACACGTTTATATTTTGTGCATAATATAAAGAATAAGAGGATAGATTTTCTATGTTTATCATCAAATATCAAAAACTATTCGTGCATATTAGTGTATATATATATATATTTTTTTCATTTCAAATTTTGGAAGTAAAGTCTGATGATCCAGAGCCCTTTGAAAGGGTTGTGGTGACTGAACTTAGTACATGGAACCTTAAAGTGATCTGTTTTTTTATTCAAACAAACAAAATATATATATATATATATATATATATATATATATATATATATATATATATATATATATATAAATATAAATATATATATATAAATATATATAAATATATATATAATAATATATATATGTATGTATGTATACCTAATATGCACGAATTAAGCGTACCCTTGTATAACCTTCTAATGAAAGATGTGAAATGAAATTGTACAGATAAATGTCAAAGTGCTTTCGAAGAGCTCGAGAAATTCTTAACGTCGGAATCATCACTAGTTCATTTTGACGCTAATTTAAAAATTGTGGTTTCATCAGATGCAATTTATTCGGGTATCGGAGCTCTGATACTAAAAAAATATGACGACGGAACAACTAAACAATAGCTCATGCTTAAAAATCATTGATTGCAGCTGAAACACGCTACAGCCAGATTGAAAAGGAAGCATTGGCCATTATAATTGCTATGAAAAGTATCATAAATTTTGACATGTTAGAGAATTCATACTACAGACAGACCATCGTCCGTTATTGTCCATATAAGGATCAAAAGAGGGTGTTCCCTCACATACAGCGAATAGACTGCGGAACTGGCGACTATCCTATTGAACTGTAATTATAAAATGGAGTTTCTACCATTCAAAAAATTATGTAATGCAGACATATTGTCTAGACTAATACCGAAATTCTACGAATCACTTGAAGACACACTAATTGTGGTGATAAGGACCGAAATTGAAATTAATAATCTATTATTCAATATTGTAAGAGAAATGCCCATAGCATTGGAGGAAATAAGAATAAGGTCGGAAAAAGAAGGCTATATAATGAAAATGAAGAAGCAATTAAGATTTAAAAGAAAAAAATATTACTTGAAATAATGCATTTTTATTATATAATTATGTAATTATGTACGTAGAAAGAATTGTGTTACCAGCATCGTTGCACAAACGGATGCTAAAAGAATGTCGCATAGGACATCCAGAAATTTCTAGAAGGAATTACTTAATGAGGTGTTATACATACTCGCCAAAAATGAAATCATGCAGAGTTAGTGTTCTGGCAAAGTCACCCCTATCAAAATTCAGCCTTGGCCGAAAACCGATATGCCATGGTCCAGAATACATATAGACAGGACAGTTAAACGGAGCATACTATCTAGTGTTAGTCGATAAGTTAAACTAAATGACAAGAAATATTAAAATGTAGAAGACTGACTATCGCGGTGACGATACATTTCCTACTCGAGTTTTTTTTTTTTTGCAATGTTCGGTGTTCCTGACTATCGTTTCAGATAACGGGACTCAATTCAGGTCTAGTGAAATTATTTTTTTTTTTTTTGCAAATTATTAGCAACAGAACATATTACAACTCTTATCACCCAAGATCAAACGAACAAACGGAACGCATTGTTGATACTTTTAAAAGGGCAGTAAATATGTCTGAGGGAGAGAAGTCAGGTGAAGTAATACTACAATTTCAGAGTATTTACAGAATAACACCAAACCCGAACATCGTGCCGGGAATGTGACCTGCAGATATATTCACTAATCCGTTTTTTTAAGAAATTATTACCAGAACGTAAGAGCTGGAGATAAGGTATTCTTTAAAATGTTTCAACGTCGAAAGAATTCTGGGAAGATGGCCTCATAAAAAACGGATCGGCAAAATGACATACCTGATACTGGGACAAATGTGGGAACATAAGCGATACCTTAATTAGTTAAAATGGAGATTCACTGATTTAGTAAGTCCACAAAAAGAGGTATGGGTGGAAATATAGCATGGCATGTTTGACATCCCCACGCCGCCAGAAATTAGTGAACCAAGGTGGTACAGTAAAAGAAAAAGAACAGCAAAGAAACATTTGAATATTGAACCAAAGCTGAAGAA
>CAHIKZ030000147.1:2512500-2522500 GCA_903632075.3 Acanthosepion pharaonis
CACCGTCTAAGGAAACAATTTTGTAATTATACCAATATATATATGAAGACTTGGCAAGTAAATTAAACAAGTATTATATGTGAAGGCTCTACTTGAGAAACAAATGTACAATTTTACTTTACTTGATATGCGCTGCTTTGACCGTTTTTCTTTTAAGCTCAATTTACTTGTCTTTTCATTTTAACTTTTTAAACCCTTTGACACGTAGACTAACATAACTCTGTCTGTATAATATTTCTTTATAAACTGTGAATTGTCATGAATTCTTGGATAAAATAGTGAAGTCGTTTTCTGTTCCATTCTTCATGAGTTTTGTTTTAATTTTTCTTTTTTTCTAAATCGAAGAAATAAGAGAACCCATTCTATTCGGCTATTAATTCTTCTATCTGGTAGCACCGAAACGGATCCATGCTTTGCCTCGGGCAATTAGTGCTAATTGAATGCAACAGATTAGGAAGGATCTTGAACTAGACTTGCACATTCCACCTTCTTTATCTATAACCCTTACGCTATATGAGGATATTCCCATTTAAATGTTAAAGTTTCTGATTCAATTTCGGAACAATTAATTTAATTTCACTATTTGCCATCGAACATGCAAAGTGTGAAAATATTCCCCACGGACCGATAGGCATTTTAAATAGGCAGGATTTCATTTCGGAAATAGTTTTTATAAAAATTCATGAATAATAATTTTAATGATGAAATGTATTTATAAAAAATAAACATTAATTTTTTCAATAGTTTAGGTTATTTGGAGAAGTAATTACGTTTTATCAGAAGGAAAAATAAAAAAAAACAAATGTCAGTTAAATTGGTTAAAATATTATTTTATCGAAAATGTAATTAAATTCATTTATAACGACTGAGGCAAATGAATTCGAGTTTCCGCTCTACTTTCTGAATGTAGTGCCACTTCTAAAATGTTCTATTGATGGAAATAATTGAAATCTTTAGGTGCTAAGTCTGGTGAATATAGAAATACTGGAAGAATCTAAAATCCCAAAGATCTCATTTTCTTTTTACATTTTTTTTGTTTTTTTTAGATTTCACCCGTGCATCATTATAACCGAGAATAGCATCGCATTTCTTTGCCAAATCAAGGATACTTTCGATGTGATGCTTCATTTGCACAATCAAGCTTTAGGCAATAAACATCTGCAGGAATGATCCTTTCATATTCCATTAGATCGTAATGAACGACACCTTTCTAATTCCAACAGAAACAAATCAAGGAGTCCTTGCTTTGATGTTGAAATTGTTTTCACGTTTTGTGATCACCACAGATTTTTACATTATTAGAACTATTGTTCTCATCTTTGTTGCCATATTTATCACAACGTTTCGGTCGTTGTACGCTCTGGCCTTCTTCAGCTGGTTTGCATGTCAAACTGAACCCTTTATTTTGCTTGCTGGGGTAGACTGTTCCTCGTGCCATATCTAATGGATGTCAGTTATCAGTTATCTCCTGTTAGTTCACCTCTACAAGTAATCCACTGCCTTAACCAGGTACTGAACACATAACTCTTTGGGTCCTGTCACTGGATCAATTCCTGTTCAAGGTAGTGGAGAAACGGCCGAAACGTTGTAATAAATATGGCAACAAAGATGAGGACAATAGTCCGAATAATGTAAATAGTGTACATAATACCTCATCTCAGAAATATAGACAGATACTGAAAGGCCGAAACTTTGTGATAAATATGGCAACAAAGATGAGGACAATAGTCCGAATAATGTAAATAGTGTACATAATACCTCATCTCAGAAATATAGACAGATACTGAAAGGCCGAAACTTTGTGATAAATATGGCAACAAAGATGAGGACAATAGTCCGAATAATGTAAATAGTGTACATAATACCTCATCTCAGAAATATAGACAGATACTGAAAGGCCGAAACTTTGTGATAAATATGGCAACAAAGATGAGGACAATAGTCCGAATAATGTAAATAGTGTACATAATACCTTATCTAAGAATTATAGACAGACACTTACATTTTCATTTTCTTTCGACATGGTAAACCATTTTTTTAGAATGTAAGGATCCAATGAAATAATGAAAGTTTGATATTCCTGAACTTAAAGAACTGTTGTAGGTGGTTGAATATGGTTTTCTGTTCTCAAGCGAAATCTCAAAGTGAACGCCACTATTTTCTTTCAAAATCTCCTAATTGAATTCTGAAATGGTCTATAAATATCAAACTATCGAAGGGAAAAAATCTACGCTAATTTTAGACGCCGTTTCTTGCCATTCATCCTTGGTTTCAACTTGGTTGGTTCATTTTTAAGTCAAAGTGTCGTAATATGTAATTATTTTCCGAACATCTTAATATTTGAAATATATGTGTACACGCACTGTGTAATAGGATACTGAACATACATCTTATTCGATAATGTTACTTGAAGAATGCGTTGCCACGTTATTACACTAGTGGGATTTTACATGAATAAGCAAAAATATGATCAGATACAGAAATGTCTAAATATTGAGAAAATTATTTATTAGCAACCTGCATAAATTGACATCGCAATCACCTATATGTGTTATAACTTCACTGCATGTTACTGTGTTCGTAAATGTTTCATATCTCATATCTTGTTTAGCAAGATTGTTTACTTATCGCTGATGTCCTTCTTGAATAATTTTGCTAAGATGTGTGTTGAATTTTAGAGTATGAGTAACTATTCTCTCTTAGTTTGATTTTTGCTAAAAATCAGTGAATAAATTAACAGTTATTTTCTTTGTTTCTCCCATGAGAAACTTGTGTGCTTACGGGCTAAACGAAATCCTATTACCTTCTGCATTACGGTTTTGTTTTTCTCTTAACATTCCCAGATTAATGAACAAAAGTCCCAACAGATATTTCACTTTCTATTTCGACAATGGTGACTGATATATTGCACCTGGTAAAAGAAAGAATTGCAATAGTTTCCAGGATAATTGGATTTCTTGATTTCAGGAAATCTAAGATTTTATCTGATGTTGTTTAATCCTATATTTTTCTTTAGTACGATAGTAAAGAACCGTAACAAAGAAAATTAGTTTTATATGGAAACAGTAAAGCAACAATCGTTACTACAAGATTACATTTTATTTCTAATATTTTCTTCAATTAATTTTCATATTTCCGCTTCTTTTATATTGAAAAATCCAATTTAATTAATCCGATTTTAATTGCATTCAGTTGTTATTTGTTATTCATACAACAAGACAGTAGGGTGCTAAAAACGCGTCAAGGACACTTTTTATTAATCGAATCTTTCTTTTATGTATTTGATCATTTTTTTTTTTTCATTTTTCTTTATGTCCGTTCTCTATCAATAAATTGCACGCAGCTGATTTTAATTAACTAATTATTATTAATCATTAATCAATTTCTTTAATTAATTTTTCTGATTAATTTTATAGTAACAGATGACCTCTAATTTCAGAGGTGTTTGGACGCAATTTAAAAAGTAAATGAATCTTCCGCCTCCTTAAACTGAAGTGATGGCAAATACACATTCTCTCAAGAAAAAGCGTAGATCTTTCTTTATACACAGCAAGATGTAATATATTCAAACATTTAGATGAAATATTTTCTGTTTTTGATACTGTCCTGAATACCAAAGAGGATTGTGAAAGTGTCTGGAGAAAACATTGCTGTAGAGAACGTTTCAGTAAGATGTCTGCAATATCATTCAGAACTGAATGTACCTTATCCAAATTAATTGAAACAATCGCTTTACTTTTCTTTTTTCACTATACGGTCAGTTTTAGAGTGACTGGAGTGACAGGATGAAATATTTTTGTATTTTTTTCTCAGATTTGGTCATTTGCGGTGGTGTTCAGTAATATGAATATTTTTTCGGGGTGTATGATGCAATTTGACCTTGAAATATATCGTATTATTCGTGATTACATCAGATGTTTATCACACCAAGATACTATTGCATCGACTGTCGATTAGCTGTCCTACAGCCGTTGTCTGCGATGGATTTTACTCCAAGGAAGCGTGCGAAAATTGTAAGGCTGAACGAACACCCTGGCAAGTTTAATAGCGAGCAAATCAAAGTACTATCGACTGGCTCGGAAGTTCTCCTGATTTAAATCTAATTGAGAGTCTGTGGTCAGTCTGAAAGGAAAGATTTCGTGGAATGGACATACGAAGTACTAAAGTATACACTGGGTCATGTTTCATTGAAAAATTAGAAAAAATAAATATTAACGGAAGTATTCATTTTGTTTCAATTAATTTTTGCACAATGGTTTATAATACCGTAATTCTTGTAACGCAAAGGAGTTTGCAATTGTAAACTGTCCAGTGTTGTCAGGTTGTGATGCAAATACCGAATTAGGCTCCATTTGAACTTCGCACTTTTTTAAGTTTATTCAAATGGTCTGTCTAATTTATCCAGCTTAATTTTAAGTAGGATTACAGAATCAGATATAGCCAAATTAAAAAATATATATATATTCAAAATTTGTGATCAAATGTAGATTATTAGAGCGACGCTAAAACTGTCAGTCATCCAATATTCTAAAATATGTATCCATATTGTCAGTATTCAAATCGATAAAAGAAATTCTCTAATTTGAATATTGACACATTCTACGCTATATTTCCAGAAACTTCATTCTTTTGACAATTATATTAAGAACCATTGTAAGAAATACATTCACGCGCATCACTGTTGTTTTAGAAAATATACTTTGTTATCTGAAAATGATAATTATTTTGCAGATTTTCTTTAGATTCAGTTAAACAAATATTCGTAGAGAGATAAGTTCTCTAAATATAGTTTTATTATCTACGTTTCTTACTTCTAGTCACTGCCACCTACCCTGAATTTGAAAATATTTAGCGATTGTCAGCTCTCAATGAATATTCAGTACGGATTGTCTCGTAAATCGACTCATATCGTGAATATCACAGTTTCGTATCTTGAAACACAGTTGAATCTATTTTAAATACTCAATATTCATCTGCAAAGACGCTTTGGTTTATTTTTTTATTCCATGATATTTATAAGTGATTTTATTAATCATGTTGTTATAAACATCTGACTTGTCATTAATGTACATTGATCAGTGATAAATATTGTATACATAATATATATATATATATATATATATATATATATATATATATATATATATATATATATATATATAGTGTGTGTGTCTGTATGTCTGTGTGTAGGACTAAAAGGACAAAAGGAAAACTTCTCTTAGTGATGCTTTGCGTCATCTGATGGTGTTTTCCCAGGAAAATTCTCATCAAAGGATAAAACACGTTGGCTAAGATAATTTCTGCTTTTGTCTTTATCAATATTGTCATTTTACAGATTTTAATTATATCTGACATTTTAAACACACATACACATTTTTATATGCAGTACATATTGAAACTAATGTTTATGTTCCGATCCTCATAAATAACTTGAACTCCATTGTAAGTTGGGGGAATATGCTGTCTAAGTAGTCCACCACTAGCAGTGGTTTACCTACTTCACGCCGCTGGCAAGTATTGCATTTGTTGATGTTACAAAGATTACCATTTCATTTCCAACCTCCGTTTTGTTATTCCTCATTCAGGAAAATATTCCAGGTTGCAACACACACACACACACACACACACACACACACACACACACACACACACACATATATATATATATATATATATATATATATATATATATATATATATATATATATATATATATATATATATTGTGTTCCTAATAGTTTGGTAACTGTTCATTTTTAGCTAGAGAAGACGCCTGAGATTTTTATTGTATCAAAGTTCAAATTCGATACGCGTTACTATAGTTGATGCCCACCTTAATAATGACGGCCATATTTAAATATTATTCGCCATTGCATTGATTATATTTTATATCAATGTAGGAATTTAATTTATGAAAAATATTTCAATTCAGGAAAACATTTAAATTACAAAATTAATTCTGTCGGTACATGTAATATATAATTCCGCATTTCTAATCTTTTAAATAAGACATAAACAGAGAAAACTGAACAAAAGAAAAGAAAAAGAGAGATGTTAATAAGATGATCAATCCCACTTCTTAATGATATGCTTCATTTTTATTGTAAAACAATACATGTTCGCTTGTTCCTTCTTCTTGTTTTGTTTCGGACGCATGCGCGTTGGGTAATGGATAGCGATGCCTTATTAGAAATCAGAGATCTGAGTTCAAATTCTAATCAAGTTCGTTACAGTCACTTACGCCCAATTATACTTACGAATGGTATCGATCTATCTCCTATTCTCAGCTATGGGATAAATAGTATGCCTTTTAATTGAAAAATTATATTATTCTAAAAATATTGTGGGCTGATCCGCAAAAATAAAGTTATTACAAATATTATTTCACTTTAAATTTGGCGCAAACTGTTAATAAACCTTACAAACAATTCAGTCATTCGTTTAATGGTGTTGAGTAATGACACAAGTTAATATAACAACAAAATATTTATTACTAACAAAAGAACATCAGGGTAAGTAACCAATGCATTTATATATATTTACCATGTTTTAAAGAACAATAAGATAAATGGAAGTTTGATAACGTTTATCAGAGAGGAAAGAGGGATCGCTGAGGCGAGTCCAAATTCTAGAGCAAGTTTACATTTCCCAACTTTGCACTAATGTCCTTGGGGAAGGCAAGAACGTCACAAATGACTTAAGGTTTTAATAGAACCTTGGTCGGCAGCTAATCTAGTACAATCTCTGCTAAATGTAAAAGCCGTGGAAAACGTAAAGGAAGCGCATCTCATCATCATTTACAAGAGGTTTGGTCAATTCACAGATAATTAAGAAGGAAGAGTCGGGAAGAAATGATCGCTTACGTCACGACGTTAAGTGTCTTGGTAAAAATAAAACATACTTATTTTGCTTTGGCATAAATGTTAACAAATTATTATTTTTTCTTTTAATCTTTAATCTCTTTCTAGTTCCCTCTCACTATATACAGCTACTTACCGTCGCCTGAAGTGCAATCAAACCATGAAAACTTTTGTGTAGACCATTTCATTACTCCATATGGCGCCCAATGGTTTCGCAGGCTCATTGACTCGCATAACATATTGATGAAGGCACTCTGCATTATTAATGTCTGGTCTATAATCCATATTGTCCAGATGGTTCGAATAGTCCAAATGACTGTGGTCGGGACAACTGGCAGGCTACGGAACAGGTCCTCCTCTAGCTAACCATTTTTCATAGTATATGTCAGCCAGTGCATAGCGAACAATGTGACTAAAATGTGATGAAATCTCATCATACATAAATCAAATGCATCTTCGTTTTAGCTGTGCTACATCCACCAGCATGTCTAGAAGTGTGTTCAAAATAAATAAAAAAAAAACTGTAGACAGCTCCTGTAGGGCGTGCTGGGGTCAGCTAAAATTGTAGCCAACACATTAATCGGAAACTGATGCTGTATCTATCCCTTTTTGTACCAAGTAGATTTCGATTCGCCAATGTAAATTTGCTACTCCATCGCTTCAAAATATTGATTCATCAGTAAACAAGCTTGAAGAAACAAACAACGCATTGGCAGTTTATGCATTAAACCATCGGCAAAAGTTATCCCGTGGTGAGAGATTAGTTGGTAAAAAGACCCTGCAGACATTGCAAATGAGTCAGATACAGGAGCTGCACTTGAAGTACCGTTCATGTGGTACGATGTGATGTACGATATGATAGGGCCACTTCCGACAGCATGTTGAATGTGTTTTCTCCTACTCAAAATTTCTGGTGCCGCATATCTTGTTTCAGTGACACAACGAT
This sequence comes from Acanthosepion pharaonis, assembly GCA_903632075.3. Classification (NCBI taxonomy): domain Eukaryota; kingdom Metazoa; phylum Mollusca; class Cephalopoda; order Sepiida; family Sepiidae; genus Acanthosepion; species Acanthosepion pharaonis. Next base: position 2,520,307 of record CAHIKZ030000147.1, read on the forward strand.
AAACAGCAACAAAGGTTGAATGACTCGGCTGCCTTCAGTCTGAAAACACATAAAGGTTGAAAACAGACTAGTCATAAATGTGCATGAACTACAAATTTAACCTAGTCTACATGGCAACACAGCGCCATCTACCATAAACATTTTTAAACGCAACGACGCAAACATGAAATGGTTTTTTGATGTAAGTTTCTATGGAATTTTTCCCTTTTTCTGGTGTGGAGATTCCGCTACTAAAAGTTTGTAAAATTATTTTGATGCAACCTATATATATATATATATATATATATATATATATATATATATATGTGTGTGAAAAGTGTATATAAATAAATATAAAATATATATATGTGAAAAGTGTATATAAATATAAATAAATATATATATGTATAATTATCTATATATTATATGCGCGGTATTTATTAGAAATTGCTCAATATCAGAGATAGAGCTAACATATATATATATATATATATATATATATATATATATATATATATATATATATATGGGAGTGTCTATGTGCCTTAATCGCAGGTCCTGTCAGTCGTTTTTAATTAGACTTGTGTTCAAGCGAATTTTTTCCAGATACATGAATATATATATATATATATATATATTTATGTATGTACGTATGTATATGTGTGAATGTGCGCGTGTGTGTGTGTGTGTGTGTGCGAGTGTTATATTTATGTTATATAAAACGTGTTAAGAAATATATTATTTGAATATATTTTATCCTTTGTGTAACTTTTACTGAATTGATATGTGAGGGCTCACAAACAATTTTGCAAATTACAACATTTTCGGCTGCACCTGAAGCCTTTAGCAATATTTGCTATTCATTCAACATCAGACACTGGCGATATAGAAATAAAAGTTAATGAAATTCTTAAAAGTCTGATACAGATTCATTTCGCTAACTATCGTGTTATTGATTCAAAAATGTTTTTAAAATAGGCTGTTGATTGTTTCTTTGATTTGGAATTGCACCGATATCCGACATTTTGTCAGGCTTTCCCTTTCCTGGACACCATTAGAAGTGCATTCAGCTAGTGCAGTAAATGTTCACTTAACAAATAATTGCCATCATGTGTGCAAGGTCAAATCTTATGAAGCAAAGGGTGCTTTGAAGTTGCAATAGCCGGAGCCAAACACTCTATAAATCGCAGACCATACATTTAATTATCTTCTATATTGAGACAATGCATTCAATACATATCATCGGTTTTATGGTATGATTTTCAGTTAAAGGTGAATTTTACTTCCCAAAATAGTTTATCAATTAAAGATTTAAAAATCTGATTCAAATAACTTGTGTATTTGTATGTGCCGAATATATAAAATAAATATAAATTGTTGCAGTATATATTAAATTTTTGGCTTGGAAGTGATGTTATATAGACATATATTTGAACACATTTTTAAGTGGGCTGGACACACTTGAAAGTTTGAAAATCAAACTTTTCGCAAAGGCCTAATACTTAAGCCAGTAGGATAGACACCAATATTTTAATCAAAATGGCGGTCAGGGGCGTGCTTCGTAGACAAACAGAGCAACTCAGATTTATATATTTCATTGTGATTTCCTTGGATTATATGATTGTATGTATTACGTAACGTCTGTATTGTATATTTTAGATAATTTATGTATCTATACCAAATGTAATATAAACGTTTGAATATTTATCTTTTCTTAGCCAATGATTTAGTTTACGTGTCTGAAACAGCAATTATATCACAATTCTATCGAGTTATGTTGAGAAAATTCACTGAACCCTACCCACTTCAAAAAGCACTTGATGAAACCCGCAAAACACAACGACCGAAAAGTTTTGTTACTAAATAAAATGAGTTCAATAATAAATAACTGAAAATTGCATATCCAACAAATCCAGAAAGAAATCTCAGTTCATTTGGATCTTTAATGTGGGTTCAAATGAAAGTATGTTTGAACATGAAATTTCTTGCATTATATTTGGCCTACCAAGGAATGTAGTTTAAAGGCATCATAGCAAGTAAAATAAAATTTTGAAGCCTTGGAGAAATAAAGATAATTTGAATGCCCTGCAAATACTGGTTACGATATAATCAAGAAAATGCTGAATCATGTTGAATGGTTGCTGATTCCCTTTTATGTTTCCTATAATGATATTACATTATCATACTATAATCATATGTCATTATTATGCATCCT
>CAHIKZ030000147.1:2525000-2527500 GCA_903632075.3 Acanthosepion pharaonis
CGTTGATAGTTGCAAATATATTATCAAGTGGTATTAAAATATATTTGAATACGTTATATATTATTTTCCGTGGATATTCATGTTTGAAATAAACAACCCGCTTTTCGTTTCTCTGCACACTTCCACTGTTTATAGACATGTATAGCAAACCAAAGAATCCAGTAAAATTTATGTTTGTCGTGATATATATATATATATATATATATATATATATATATATATATATATATAGTGAGATATATTTAAAATAAAAACGCTAAACATAAAAAAGTCCATGGACAAAATATTGAACGAATGAGATAGATATGTAATTGTAAACTGACGCTCCTTGAATGTTTCATTGCATGAATTTACATGAAATTTATTTGGAATTATCACTAACTGAATAATGATTATTAACATTCTTAAGAGAGTAGATTAAAAGATTGAAAATTTTAAAAATCACTTTAAAATTTAAATAACAATTGAAAATTTTACAACAAGAATCGAGCTCATATTAAATTAAACAAGATTCAGTAAAACTGAGCAAAAACAAAGTTCCCAAACATGTCAAATTCGACCTGATACGAAGAAGACATGATTAATGTGTTGTTCGAGTTCTTCGTTCATGAGGAATTACATTCGAACGTGTATTGACATAATACTAACTTTTCAAGACGTGTGCGTTCTTATAAATTATTGTAGACAAGAAAATAAATGAAATTCGATGTTACAGTAACCTATCTGTCCTGAACGTGAGGGATCACAGGAAATACTTCTCCAAATTATTCTAAACAAAGAACAATATATCTGATTTGTGTTAATAAGCAAGTCTGGGATTTGTTTATGTTGATCGCCCAAGAACACAATTAACATACAGAATGATATATAGGAAGAAACTAAACAAAGAATCTATCAAATCTTTAACAAGACTTCCTAACGTAAAGACGATCATGTGGATAAATGATTTGCAACAATAACAAATTTTGTAGAGGTGTCGTCTACATAAAAGACAGCCGCCGAAGCCGACAGACATTGTGAGAAAGGGACCAACATGGAAATATTCCCTCCGGTCGCAATTCATACGTCTGGAATGAAAATACAAATTGTCGGAGAAGTCGGCTCGGAGCTGACCGGAATTACTCTTGAGACTATCGTAGCTAAAGAGCATATCTGCTATTCCTGGGTCGGAGAGAAAATACAAAAACACGTATGACAGAAGAATTTAAGAAATGACGACTGATTGGGTATTACTTTAATTAATTGTGGATGAGTCGACTGACTGGTTATGACTTTAGCATTTGCTACTAGATTTCTTATATCATCATCCTGTTACACTAAACTTGATTTTGCAGTATATATAAGAGACATTTTCTTCATCAGTGTTTCTCTATAATCAATTAAATTGTTTTTAGAGTTTAAATTTTATTTTATATTTTATTGGTGTCTTATTTATTCCAGTCTGACACAGAAGATACGATAGAAAGAGAGAGAAAAAAATTGCTATGATAGGCATCAAATACGTATTTTTTTCTGTATCTGTCTATATTTTTGAGACGAGGTATTACGTACATAATTTATATTATTCCGACTATTGTCCTCATCTTTGTCGCTATATTTATTACAACGTTTCGGCTATTGCACGATCCGGCCATCTTCAGGTGTCATGTGCCTTGTGTCCTCAAGTACAGACACATGGTACAGTGGCTTTGGTTAGATCCAATGACAGGACCCAAAGAGTGCGAGTTCAATACCCGGTTAAGGCAGTGGAGAACTTTCAGAGAGAAATTAACAGGAGATAACTGATAACTGACATCCATTAAACATGGCACGTGGAACTAGAGCAGTCTACCCAAGTGAGCGAAATAAAGGGTTAAGTTCGACATTCTAACCACCTGAAGAAGGCCGGAGCGTACAACGGCCAAAACGTTGTAATAAATATGGCGACAAAGATGAGGACAATAGTCCGAATAATGTAAATGATGTAATATATTCTGTGGTATACAATGCAAATAGTGGGGCAGATATATTCATTAATATCATCTTATCTGGCTTAGTGTGATTCCTATTATGAAACTCAGGCAAAACTAAAGTGATTGACTTCTGGTAACATACGGCAGCATTTATTTACTTAGGGTTTTCTCAGATAGCATTTGACAAAAAATAAGAAAGAAATACACTGCGTATCCTTCTTACAAATTAAGATTATATTTTTTCCATACAAAAGCATAAAACTGCATTTATTTATTATAATGAGGTAAATGCATTTGTTTGTAATACCTGCATGTTCATACCAACTATGAACAGGCGACACGTAGTGTCAGTGATTTTAGTATTTTTCAGGCGCGAGAAGAATGCACCATTTCTATATATATATATATAATATATATATATATATATATATATATATATATATATATATATATATATATATATATATGCTAATTTTAATAGTTTAAGTTTCCTTGCAATTAGATAGACACTGAAAATCGATAGACTGCTAAAATTTAATATGTAACTT
>CAHIKZ030000147.1:2532500-2560000 GCA_903632075.3 Acanthosepion pharaonis
TTTATATAGTTTCATAGTTTCATTGTTTTACTTATAATAATAATAATAATAATAATAATAATAATAATAATAATAATAATAATAATCATACTTATTATAAAACCCAGGTTGTGTGTGTGTGTGTCTGTACGTTTATATATTGGATCGGATTTCCTACATTTTTCAACCGATTTCAAAAGAAATTCACAGCACTACGTAAAATTACCTTGCGGTGGTTCTGACAGCGTCAGAAATTGGAAAAACACAATTGTTTTGGCACAAAATCAATTTGAAAACACGATTACGAGGCATCGCGAGAATGAAAGGGGGACAACTCATATCGTGTTATACTTATTATAAAAACCAGGTTGTTTGTGTGTGTGTGTGTGTGTGTGTTCCTTTATATATGGGATCAGATTTCCTACATTTTTCAACCGATTTCAACAAAACTTCACTTTTTTTCGGCAGGTAGTGTTTCTTATTGTCTGGCACACTTTTTTCTTTCTTTTTACATTCAGAATGCTTTAAAAATTCCATTTACAAGACAATTGTTTATAATAAAATTCTATTCAATCGGTAGACTCATAACGATTGAAAATAATGTTTTTGTTTGTGTTTATAATAATAATTAAGACATGCGTGTCCGTCAACCTTAAACAATAATCTTTGTCAATTTTATTTTTCAGTCTTTATGATGGTCGATACTTGATCTATCGCTTACTGTTACATCCCCGGGCAACGCCGGGCTCTACTGCTAGTAATAATAATAATTCACATATTTTTAAGCCTTCGAACATTCAGATTTTATATAGGCTTATGGTTTGAGTGTTTTACATATAATAATAATAATAATAATAATAATAATAATAATAATAATAATCAAGAGATCATTGGTCACAAATTTTAGGCTACTGGAACAAGAAGATGATTATATATACGTAGGGATCAGCGAAGTTAATGGAATGCAGCATTCCGAAATGAAAGATAAATTAAGAAAAGAATGTAAGAAAGAAAAGAATACTACAAGCGTATGCGTCTGGTGTTAAATATCGAGTTGAATACACAAATCACAATATCAGCATTTTACGCATTGGCTATCAAGTGGTGCAGTACTCTTTAAACATCATTAATTTGACCAGTACCGATTTTAAGCGGATGGATGTCAAACCGATAAAGATTCTAACTTCCCACCGAATCATCCTAAGGCTGATGTTAATCATTTGTATGTACCCAGATCTGAAGGAGACAGAGGATTAGTTCAACTCGAACTGTCTTACAAAAGCACAACAATCGGTTTACAAAAATACATGGATACTACAGAAGACTGGAATGATCTGTGTCAAGGAACATGGAAAAAAATAAGAAATTTTATTCAGTAATACAGGAAACCAACAAATTCAAAAGGGAATTTCAAGTGGGCGAAGATGTGAAAATAAGCCATAAGACACCTACTGCGGCGGCAAATAACCTAAAAATTAGTAAGTAATTGCAGTATTCCAAATCTAGAAACGATGACGGGACAGGTCTCTTGATGGTCAGTACACACCCCTATCTAAATAAGCTGATATAAACAAGCACCGTATCCATCAGTGGTTACGTAGTGCAGGGTTAAACGCTAAACATGGGGATTTTTTTCTTGCCACACAAGACCAATTCTTACTAGGCAAACACCCACGTTGAACATTTTAACCCAAAATGAATATACTGTGGTAAATATCCAGAAACAATCGACAATATTGTATCACGGTGCACAGATTTGGCACCCAGTGAATATAAAACTTGATATGATGCGATGGATCAATATCTGCACTGGAAAATATGCAACGCTTACGGGAAGAAAACAACAATAAACTAGTATAAATATTACCCAGACCCGGTTACAGCGATAAAAACTTTAACAAATTTATGGGAATCTACAGAGAGAGAGAGAGAGAGAAAGAGAAAGAGAGAGAGATCAAATCTTATCGATCAGACATTGTGATCAATGACGACAAGGACAGAATGTGCTTTTGTTATTGACATGGTAGTCACTGAAAATTGTAATTTATCTTCGTAGATCTTAAGAAAACTTTATAAATACAACGATGTTGAAGTGGAAATCTCAAAAATGATGCACATGCGGACATCAGCTGTAGTCAGAGCTTTCAGATTGATTGGAAATTATTTCGATATACTCACTGAAGGGATTCCTTTAGGCCATTCTTTAAAAAAATACAAAATAGAAATTTTTCACATGTACATATCACGCATTACGAGTAAATTTCTTTAAAATGTTTGTGATCTTGATTTTTTTTACAAAAATGATCAGTGAAAAGATTCATGTTGATATTTCCGTTAACCCAGAAGGAAATGTGTCTACAAAGTGACAGGAAATAATAATAATGTTATGTTCCATATCAAAATTCTTCAAGGTGTTTACAAATAGTTCTTCTATGTTCGATGCTCTGCCGATCAAAATTACTTCTGATGAAAACATTTATCCGTTATATTTAACATTTGACAATGGTTTGAAAAATGTCTACTTTCTATGCAATAAAATCTCTGATAAACTGTAGCAATGCAAATTGTTCAGAATGAATGATCTGTGATAGTTTGAGTGAAAACGATTTAAAAAATAAAAAAGCTACAGCAGTATGGGAAACTCGCTGCTGATATTATGTACAAAATTGTAAATATGTAAAAAGAAATTTGCTCAATTATATAAGGTTGAAGAAATATATTATTTTAGAATGTCCTTAATCAACTTCATATCATCTGAAAAGTCCAATTCTTAACATGAAAAAAAATTAGCACGCCGTTATGCCCAGACAACACCTCATAAAAAATGGACATTTTGATCGCATGGAAAGAGGGGGAAAGAGGTTCCAGTGTGAAACTACAGGAAGGAAGGGAAGATATGTGGAGTGAGGATAGAGAGAGAGAGAGAGAGAGAGAGAGAGAGGGGGGAGAGGGAGAGGGAGAGAGAGAGAATCTGATAACTGCACGAATTTAAACGTGCGAAAGTACAAAAACATAAGGGATCAGTGATATAGACTGTTCTACCGAGGCTGTGACTGTTCGCAACTCCTGTCGAACATTTGGCCTTAGGCACAGAGGAACCTGAATGAGGCTTTTTATGCGAGTTCTACGTGGATTTTTGGGCCGAGCCTAAGGGCTCGGATGACCCACGTTAAACTCGGCCTTGTGCAAAATGTATTCCTCGGGGGTGGGGTACTAAATATCAACATAAGGAATCAGCAAATATGCTAGGCTACAAACATCTTTTACGCCGGCCAAATATAGACATTAATACAATATGGGAACTAATAATACAGAGAGCAAGAGAAAAACCTGAACGGAAATTGTAATATGTAATTGTGATATGATCTCTGATTAAAAAATAGTGTCACTACGACATTGGTCATGAATATTTGTACAGCAAGGATTCGTGGCCCAGTGGTTAAAAGAGTTGGTTTCGTAATGGTAAGTTTTGGTTGGGTAATCTGAAAAGTGACTTGATCCAAAGTTGTGAGTTCAATACCTGTACACAGCAGAGTATATAAAAACCGAGACAGATTAGTTAATGATGGAAATTAACTGATACTAAAATCTTCTTCCCCAAAAAGGCATAGCACGTAGAATTCGAACGATCTACTCCCGTGGGTTAAATAAATGCTTTCTTTTTATAATTACGTTAAGGATTATTGATTTACTGCATTAATCGATATCTACACATCACCAGTCACATTGACACCCCATCACATTGCTGCATGTCTGATAACGAGGTGAAGAAAAATATCTGGTCTATGAGAATTTTGACAGAAAAAAATGTCACATATTATCTGCCAAGTCTGTGTCAGCAAACTCTGTTACTCATTATAAAATAGGAAATGGGACAACCAAGAAGTAGAAACCGATAGAGCAATAAGGGAAAACTACACTGAACGATAGACTAATGAAAAAAATTTTGAATATAAACAAAACAAATATAATTTCGTAATACAGAGAAGAGAAACAATAGAAAATGGCGTTAAATGAAGGAGAAAACAACGAGGGTAACAGACAGTAAAAAGAAAAAAAATATTTTCTAATTGGACTAAAATAAAACATAGATAGCGACTTAAAAGTCTATTGCTCCTAAGTCTATTGCTCCTAATAAGAACAGAAAAAAAATCATAAACAGAATTAGCTGCAGCATATTTGTTAAATCGATTGTCATAATCTTGTATGAGGCAGAAAAGACTCGATGAATGTTCCACACAGCCCGAACGGGAAAAAGCACGGATTGAATAAAACTATATTCGCTCCGATGGGAAAATGGTAAAGAAAAAATAAATAAACGCAGACATAAAAAGCAGTCCATGTGCGAAAAACATAACAGAGAAATAAAAAAAAGCAATCAAAAATACGATATTCTGTTCTTCTTCCTCTACAGTTACCGTCTTGGAATTCCACATTTGGAAAAACTCGAACCGTCAGCAAATATATTCCTCCTTTCATCAGTGATTTTCTTACCTAAAGGGATAAAATACTAAGACAGAAACATTTGCATTCGCGAAATAACGTTAACAAAGCTAAAATAGACATCGATATATCAGAACTGCTGCCCAAGCCGGAAAACATTTTCGTCCATACAACCGGCTTTGGGGTAGATGCAACGAGAAGAAAAATAATAATGATACATGCAACAATAATGGCAAAATCCAGAATATAATGTTATGAGAAGGGAGTTTTTAGTTCCTTGGCTATTTGGGGAATATAATTCCATGAATAACATTTATATGTGCGATTAATATTCAGTTTCATCTTCCTGATTTTGCTCAAGATTCATACCTACTCACACACGCAATATATATATATATATATATATATATATATATGTGTGTGTGTGTGTGTGTGTGTGTGTGTGTGTGTGTGTGTTTGCTACGTTAATTAAAAATGGAAAACTGAAAATAATAAATAAAAATAACTAATCAAACAAGTAAAATAAATTAATCCCAATAAAGTAAATAATAAGCAAACCAATCCCACGATTTACATAATTCGGACTATTGTCCTCATAATTCTCGCCATGTTTATTACTACTTTTAGGCCGTTCTAAGCTCCGGCCTTCTTCAGGTGGTTGGAATGTCGAACTGAACCCTTTATTTCGCTCAACGGGGTATACAGTTCTAGTTCCACGTGCCATGTTTAATGGATGAAGAAGGCCGGAGCGTACAACGGCAGAAAAGTTGTAATAAACACGGCGGCAAAGATGAGGACAATCGTCCGAATAAACTCAATGGTGTACATAATACCTCATCTCAGAAATATAGACCGAAACCAATCTTCTTGGAATAGACTACCCACAATGCAATAGACTGAACACAATGAATCACTAACCCGAATATATATAATCGAGAAGAAACTCAACGCATGTGGGCTGACGATTGCGTTTAGCATGTAACAATCTGTCGCCTCTGAGTCATGACTTCTCTTTCAAAGCGAAGTTGGACAACTCAGAATAAGCATACATATCGAAGGACTAGAAATATTAAAATCTAAAGTAAAATCATCCAAGGGCCACATTGAAGCTTTAATAGAGATTCTAGCAGCCTGAGATGATTTCAGCATTAGCAGACAAAATAAATGAAAAATGCGACAGTGATGATACACCGGAAGGCTTAAGTAAATTCATTTTCATAGCATTGCCTAAAAAGTCAGGTGGATACGAATGTAAACTCCAACCTGAGTCATTTGACAAAACATATCCGAATTATGATGAAGAGACCACGCAGCAGAATTAGTCGGTAATTAGGACAAGTAGAATGCGTTTACTTTGGAGACACTGGAACAATGAATGCGATATTTATACAAGGAATGAGATTAGGAGGAGCCATGGAAATGCAACAATATGTATACCTATATTTTATGGATTGTACATAATTATTTGATAAAGTTCGCCATAAAGAAATGTTGAAACTGCTACATAATGTTATAATAATAATATTTGGGAAGGTTATTAGAATAATCCAAAACCTATACAAGGAGAAAAACACCTGTGTACGGACAGATAATTAATTCACTATATATGCAAAACTAGAAAGTCTGTAAGACAATGATATATGTCCCACCGGATTTATTAGACATATACAGTGAGGCGATTCTGAGAGGAAAGATATTCTACCAGATTTCCTTATTGGCGGCCATAATCTTAACAACATAAGATATGCAGATAACACTCTTTTGATAGCAGATACAGAAAGAAAACTATGATAGCTTCTACAGAAAACAGACAAAGAAAAAGAAAGGAGAGGACAAAACATCAATTGGAAGAAGAGAAAATAGTTGGTTATCAGCAAAAGGAAAAGTCCATCATACAAATTACAACATCTACATGCCAAGATGAAAGCAATATAAAATCTTAAACAAACGGGAAGTGTATTAAGAAAGGCAGTAAAAGTAACACCGATATCTGAATGCGCATTGGGATAGTGAATGATGCCTACCAAAAGCTATGCAAAATATAAAACAAGAGAATTTCGTTCAAACCGGGAAGGATTACATAACTCTCTGGCGGTGTTGGTCTTTCTACCAGGTTGGGCTGAATACGAAGGATTGTGTCTAGAGCTGTGAAATCTTGCATTCATTAATTACAACGCTTCTAAGGAATAACTGGATTGTTTCTTTCCAGTTACATTGACATTGACTGTTCAAAGAAGTCTATTCCTCCTGTTGATAAAAAGGCATCAACGTTAGATAATGACGTCATAATCCCTCCGATAATGTCCCAACCAAATGTTCTTTTCATGTTGCCGAAATTATAATAGTCACATCAGGAAAATAGGAAGGACGATCAACGTGTTCTAATTCACAGTAACTCTCATCACCCATTGAAATCAAGGAATTTTATGCCATTACGTCAGTTTTCCTGGGTGTTCGGTCTAGATAGCCTTTTCTCACAGGCTCAGCAATTTGTTATAGTAATATCCATTGATGGTGTTACCGTTTTGAAGATAGTCAATAAAAACAATCCATTTTTCATCTCCCAAAACTAAAGACATCATCTACTCTGCAGATGAAACAACGTCGGCCTAGTCTGGAGAAGATGAGGGGGTGAGTTTTTCCCTGCATGAATTCTCTCTTTGTATTTGGTTAAAAGCGATGAACTAAACATTCATGATTGTTTATGGTATGTCCCGAAAAGAGATATATTTGTTCGAAGTAGCAAAGTGGTTTTGGACTGCTGTAACCGACTAGGACAATCTAGCAGGTAACCGTAATGGACTGGTCCTCGTCGTAGCGGTAGGCAATAGACGGAGGCCAATAGGCTTCGTCAATAGTACCTCCACATAAGTCTGTATTTATAGCTGACACCAGCCAATCATATTACTGTGATGGGGAACACGGGTGTATGCATATTCATTGCATGAGTTTAGCAAATGTTCAAGAATCTAGATGGATCTGCGCCAAATTTCAGTGTCATATTTTTTTCTGTGATGTGATCAGCCTAGTGCGCTTTTTATAAGGAGTCAGAATACGCGGCCCCCATCGGGATTAAATCTTCGTCATGACAAGTGCATTATGAAAAATATTCTCAACTCCCTACCAGAATATGCAAATAGCATTGGTTATTTGATTTATAATCAAGCACCTGTCATCCATCACCATTTGATGAATACGATCAATGTTTTATTAGGTGGTGGCAGTTGTAGAATGTCCAAATATTGGATCATTTCAATGTGCTCTCCACGTTTACCCGGTAGATAGTTCTATAAGCTCATTCTCTAATGTAGTAGCTATATCAACATGAATGTCTTTGGGGACTAAACATTTTTTCTTTTGCTACTTTATTACACTAGGATGCCAAATGTTGAGCTTTGTCAAGAGTATTCGCTACTAGTTACTTTCAAATTTTCCGTGAATAGTTAGATATCAGTTTATCTGGAAAGAAAAAATAGCGCTATTAAAAGGAAGGGTTGAAAATGCATGCAAGATTTCACAGCCCTAGCATGACTCCTTCACAGTCAGCCTATAAACTTTTCAGCCCATCCTCGTATATGGAAATCAATGCTGAACAATCTCATTATAGTGGAGCGGGGCTTCGAGGTCAAAATGTAGAATAATGGAGAATGATTGTGACGAGGAAACGCATGAGTATTTTTAACAAAACAAGATAAGGAATTTATTCACAATTATACACGCCCGAAGTTGTGCCAATAGATCATTTCATGAATAAAAATCAGAACTTTTTTACTCCGTAGTTTTAACGAATTCTTATGAAGTTATCTGATTGAAATAATATTCAAAAACTTTTTTAAAAAAGGAAAGATATACTTTTGCATACATCCCAAATTAGACGAAGTCAGATAGTTTGAAATACTTAGCTTTCTTGCATTGTTGAAAGAAAATTATTTGACATGTTGCATGTTTGGTTACAAGCCAATAATATAATCGGTGAATAATTTGAAACTGGCGAAAACTTCTACGCTGGATGCAGTGACAGAAACGAAACCTTTCATGAGACTTCAGAAACTATCCTCTTCTTATTTTAATGTTTCTCCTTATTTTATATCAAACGGAACTTCGCATTAGCTCGCAACTTTCTTTCCTTTCTTAGTTCACGGTTAATTTCTGTGTAGGCAAACATTCCGTTATTCCAAAATAATTTCATATAGGCTCGCTAATTTATTTCTGTCTTCTTCTCGATTGCCGGTCAATTTCTTTGAAGGCATCGTTTTCCTTGGTCGAACAAAAATTTCACATAGACTCCCAAATTACTCTTCGACATTTTCCTCAGCTCACACGAACGTGATGAGAGTGGTGCAAAGGAGTTATTTCTATTTAGCACCCACTGCGCCATCACTGCTCCAATAATTGCTTGAGGCAAAAGTATTGAGGTTATAAAGAAGTATCCTGAGATATCCGTTGACTGAATGTAGAGAAAACAAATAAAATGGTCACTTATACTTTGCATATGAAGAAGATATTTGAAACACTTAAGGCACGTAATAAAGAAAAGGGTCTTGGGAAATTTGAGAGTTTGAAGCAAAGAGTGACAGTGTATAACAGCGCATAACGTAAGTAATGAACTTACTAAAATGGATGACAGAACAAAATTTAGGAGGGATAGCAAAAAGGCAATATATACTAAAAACTTCAAACGGCAGGAAATTGTGGAGAACCATGATCGACAAGGTTCGAAAATGACATAGCATATAGAAGAACAAATCATATCAGGATTAGCACTACATATAAGTTAGTATCTTATACTGACAGAATTTCTTGTGTGTTTCTGAATATATTATAATTGTAAAACCTGAATCCGAATTTAAATTTTATCTGGTGATGCGGAGATGTAAAACAATTAGAATTTTGCACTAATTATCTCTATAAAATAGAAGGCATTGTCTTCGAAAATATGAATAGATTATTGCATGACTTATTAACAAGTATATATTATTAGATTTAGTAGTAAGAGGAGTTGTACTACTAGTAGTAATAATTTGCTTTAGCTATTCTGTATTGAAACCTTTTTATTATGCATATTTTCTTATTGGATTTGATTAATGCATAATGATCGAATTAGTTATAAAAATAGAAAAGAACATGTACAACATATTTTTGCCAAATTAGTATTCGATAAATGAAAATTCCCTAATTATATCTAAAATCTGCTGGTAAAAAGTAATTCATACATACTAAGATATTTATGTATTTTACCGTTTTCTTATGAACTGATATTCTAGGGATAAGTAGTTTTATTCAAAACTATATACTTTTAAAATTTTTAAATCATTTATATACTACACGTTACTTCATGATTTGTACTTTTCTGTTACCTGTAGAATGAATGGGGCGAAACGATAATAATATAATAATAACATTAAATGAGATTTCTAGTTAAAATAAATCTTGGGATGATAATGCTTAAAATCTTACAGTGCAAATTCATACGAATGAAGTCGATTGCCATAAGGGGTTAGAACTCTTGTCTAGTTAGATACTTTGCGCAAATTGCGATTTCAGTTTCCGAGAAAGTTCTTCCATATTTTAATCTTTACTTATTAAATATTTATGAATGTGAAAGATTTAATTTCGTGCATCTTTATTAAGCAAATATCCTGTTTGTTAAATTTTCATGTAAAATACTTTTCGACAATACAGATTAGGGACGCATTTATTTAAAGCGAGCGTAAAAACGATATGTCACCGCTGGTAAGCCTGTCGGCACCATGTCGTCTGGAAACGTGCATTGATCCTTCGTCGGGTTTTACTGGCGAAACATAAAGAAAGAGAAGATGAATTTTCTCCTGACCTTCGCTTCTCAGTCATCTTTCAGGTTTTATTTAATTTCCTTTTCGCTTTTATTGTTCTGTTCGTTTACTTGTTGTTATATATTTTGGCTTAGCGCAGAGAATGTGAAAGAAGCAAACTGGATTTCTGTTATTTAGTTGAGAAGCCATTTTTCATAAATTCTACCCCAGATTTCGATTCGGCGAATGATAAAATACATAGGCATATACAAAGAGGCATATCTTTTGAAACGAAAGAAAACTTCAATCAATAATTACATATTTCTGCACTAGAAGCATAGAAGGATGCTAGCCACACATAGAGACATTATGTATACAGTAAAACCTTTCAATTTTAAGATTAGTATATATATATATATATATATATATATATATATATATATATATATATATATATATATATATATATATTATAATTTAAAATATGGTTTTTAAAATACAGTTCAAAAATAAAAATAGTTATAAGAAAAATAAAAATATCTATAAGAACACCGGATATTATATATATATATTATTTCTTTTTATTTATATATATATATATATATATATATATATAATGAAAATAGGATGCTGAATATGATGCCCAAGATTCAATGTATGGAAATTAATAATATGGATTACAATATAGGATAACAGAAACATGTCACTAGAGTTACCAAATAAGTTTAATAACGATGATAATATTACACTATATTAATACATAGTATATTTCTTTTGGTACTTAACACAAACATATGCACTTGCATGCATATGACAATAAATTTGGTAAATACCTTTCTGTAATCTATTCGTCTATAGCGTTTCCCCTTTAAGTGAAACAGAATATGAAAAGTGCATGGGATGATTAATTAAGTCAGGCCTCGTTCCTTGATATCACATACAGGTTCAAGGGAGAGGTATTTGGGGACCTCAGAATTTATCGAACATTTTCCAAAACAATTTGAATAGCATAGATATTATGTGAGTGGACATTGTTCTCAGATATGCATACCCAATTTTTCGGAATTGGCGGGGTAACTATATATTGAATATACAGCAAGCATAAAACATAAAATGAAATTGAAATTTTAGCAGGTTTTTCTATCTGTTCTCTCACTTTCTATCTCTCTTTCTCTCTCTCTCTCTCTGTATACACACATGTATAGGAATGTAGAATATCGCACATTGAGTGTTGATGATATAGTGGGTCAGCCAATTTGTATTAGTTATAAATAGAAATAAAAACTGACCCTCTACAATTTTTACAATATCAAATGTAACAAAGACAACAACAAGAGAAATAATCAAGTAGAAGAAAATGTGAATTTGTTCAACAATAAATATTTTTTATAAACACAACAAATACATAATATATAGTGCAAACGTTCATAAACACAATAGAGTTCTTTGGTGTGTGTGTGTGTTACTGAAAGAATTTGAGCTACTGTACTGTATGTGTGAAAATGACAAGTTTTAGTTAGCTATATTTGTTTTTGTAGAAAAATTAAACAGATGTTTTTTTGTGTATTAAATAGAAAAAAATATTGTTCTTAACTCACTGATTGTTATCGCTCATTAACCAGAGATTCTTGTGGAATGGAATATTTTGTGGGAGTGAGCGTTAAGCCTGGAGATGGTTGACAAAGTTTGTTGTTGTATTGAAGATAAAGTTCGTCTCCTTTGCTGTGTTGATTTCCAATGAAGTCAAGTGAATTGGTTTCAATATTTTAAGTGCCCACTGACCAAGTCGCGTCGAAGTTTCGTTTTTATTAGTTCTCTTGGTCACGTGGGGAGGCTCGTAAACATGTTTACATTTTATGGCGTCAACTAGAGGTCTAAATTTGGGTCGATACTTTCGGACGTAGTTGACGCCACCTAATTAATATTTTACAACCAATCAAAATACATCAGTTGTTATATTTGGCTGGGAGCCTCTATGTGTTTAACTTGCACAAAATTTAAGATTTAAAAAAAATGTAGGAATCTGATTCTACAATGGTAATAAAATAATTCTCGATGTATAATAACTTACAAATATTTCTTTATTTATAATAAATATACAATTTTTCAACGTCGTAAGAAGAAATGACCATTGCATCTGTCAGTTTTCAATCGACACTGGACGATTGTGTCTCTTATGAAACTCAAAGTTGTGCTGTTGGTGAGGAAAAATATTTAGTTATTATTAATGTATGTTTATATATACAGGATGCGATGGGTAAATTTTTAGCCATTTTATAATTTTAAGTTCGCGAATGCGTGTTTTTTTTTTTGTTTTTTTTACCGACTGCACAGTATAACAGGGTTAGTTGCACACCGTCTGTTAGAAAAAAAAACGAACGCCATGACGCAATTCATTACCGCCAGAAATTTGGAAAAGCCGGAAGCTCCAATATGAACATTTCAGAGTGTTTGTATGTCAAACTGAGTACCGTGCAGATGATTTGAAAGCAGTTGGATTAGTCTAATGGTTATTATGAAGGCGGGGCAGCTCGGAAAGGCATCATGATCATTCTGATAAGAAAAGAACTCCTGAATTTGTTGGTGATGGCCACAGACTCAACACAAAGGCCTACATCAAGAGCCATGAGTGGGGAGTTCTGCCCTGACTCAAGTGGGTGGCTGCTGGGAGAACCTGTATCTGGCAACAGGACTCAACACCATGCCACACCAGCAAGAGAACCCAATCATGACTGTCAGATAATTTCAGCGACCATATCTCCCTTACATCTGGCCGCCTAACACCTCAGATTGCAATCCCCCTGATTATTATGAGTGGGGGGGGGGCAGTTGATCGGTAGACAAACAAAACTCTTTGTAGCACCATAGATAAACATAAAGCAAGGATTTGGGCCTCATTCAGGAAAGGAGACCGTCCAGAAAAATTACAGGAGATTCCGAAGTCGTCTTGATATCGAGGTTTAAATCAATATTTATTTAATTGAATAAATTTAATCTTTAGCATTTCAAGATAATTATGTGCAATTTTGATAAATATATCTGTTGAAATGAGATGTCAGTGTTATTTTCGTTTTTGTGTAATTTCGACGACAATTTATCCATTGCACCCTGTATGTGTGTTTGTGGGAGGGTGTGTGCGTGGCTCTGTGTGTGTGTCTGTGAGTGTGATTGCGTGTGTGGGATCGCATCAATCATGAATCAAACACTCACAATGATGTGCATATTGCAGCAACAATATTTACACAAACTCACCCGCACACACACACACACACACACACACACACACACACACACATACACACACACACACACATATATATATATATATAATTTTACATATTTAACGATTTATGTTACTTTAAAACATCCTCTAGTTGCTGGTGACCTTTATTATCTGAATTCTGATCTAAAATCTTCCCCTCTATAATTTGCGATCTATGTGATTAATAGAAAATTCTTGGCTTGAATGTATTGAACTGAATTATAATTAACAAAATTCTAGTCAATAAAATAAAGGCTTTGTCATCGTTAGTCTATAATTTATTGTTATAACTACGTTGACACACGCATTAGCTGAAGGTCATTTTTTATGGGTCATTTGTTATCAAGTCTAATAGAACTGGAAATATATTCTATCCCTAACGTTGTTATAATATGACAAATCTATTATACAATGCATAAAGTAATATATTACTGTTAAACACATTTATATCTATAGATAAATGATCTGCAGTTGTTCTCTTATAAAAATTAACAGAGGTTAAATATGGAATACTGTCCAAGCAAATCAAATTCATTATATCTCTACTCATCAATACACACTTTTGGCTGATATATTTCTAGTCCTCGTCTGTAGTACAAGGAGCTTATGGCTGCGAAGCTAGGATGAAATATTCATAGGCTGATTATGAAGGTTTGATTCTAGAGCTGTGAAATCCTGCATGCATTCATATAACTATTCTTATTACTAACTGCATTGTTTTTTTTTTCAGGTAAACTTATATCTGAGTATTCAAAGAAGAGGTTCATCCTGTTGGTTAAAAAGCTATTACAAGCATATATGACGGCAGCATCAGCTCTAGCCACATTCCTTCATAATCAACCTATTAACATTTTAGACCAAACTCCTATAAAATGAGTAGCAAAATCTTGTATGCCAGACAGCATCAGATAGTAGTGTTGTGTGCATAATGCTACTACGACGGAATGGGTCTTCATAGTTTATTTGATTTCATTATTTTCCTTTTAAAAAATAAATAAAACCCCATGAAACGAAACAACTTTTTATCAAAAATAATTTAACGAAGAATTGATTCAATTATCCGAACAATATTGTTGTTAATACTTTTTCTCTTTTGTTCTTATTCTTCATTACGCCACATTATTTGTTCTTATTCTTCATTAAGCCACATTTCAAATTTACTGATTTCTTGTTACGACTTCTAACCATTACATGGATGTATTTCTTAAAAAGTGAGTCTCCCATTTTAGCAAACAGGATGTAATCACTGCATATACTGCGACCTGAGTCGAAAACTTCCATATTAAATTTAGAAATCTAATCTTCTAAATGTTTAGATCTTGGAGCTTTATAAAATGCTCTTCTTAAAATATCTGTAAATCTTTTTGAGCATTGATTTAGACATTTTAATTCCACCAGCTTATAAATCTGTTATATTCATAATATTTTCTATAGCGTAATACTTGGTCATTTGTTATATATATCAGTGTTAGTATTTTTTTTTAATTTATTACATAGAGTCTTAGAAATATTGTTTCAGCACTCAACTTCTACGTTAGGCTAATCTCAGTATCTGATGGTTTAGACAAGGGTCTTTTTATCGTTGAATGATTCGGAAAGGCTGAACTAGCCTTTGATTTGTGTGGCATGAAAAACATAGCTATCGTTCTGCAAATCTGATTGACAGGAGGCGCATTTGCTCTGTTACAGCAAGGAAGAAAGTAAAGATGCAGACCTTGTCAGGGACGCCTTTTACGTTGACTTTGCGACAGACCCAATCGTAGGATGAGACCATTTCATAGCTAGGCGCTTGAATTTGAACCAATCTGTAGATGTCTACTTAATGGATCCCCGCAATCAGTCAGCCTTGTACAGTGCAGTGTCTGACCATAGACATGCGTGTGCATTTGTCGCAGGGTTACCTGAGCATGTCAGGAGGCTAATTTTGCAGTTCCTTACGAATTATCCACTGGACACAAAATATATGTTAAAGAGAGCCCGATGCATATTTAAGGATGATGCGCCGGCGGGATTGATTGTAACAGCCGCGAAGATTGAGCTTCGGGGTACAGACTCAACTTCCGCCAATGACCCGCAAAGTGGTGTTAATCACTCGGTTCGATTTCGCTGGAGTCGGCGAACTGGGCAAAATCGGAGCCAGCAATCAAATCCGTGCGTTGATATCTCCGGGACAAACTGCCATATATTGCATAAATGTCCGGGAAAATATTCGACAGCACAGATATCAGCTTCAGTCTCATCTCCTGCTCAGATGTAAATGGGGTACTGCCTGTAGTCAAATTATTGTGGTCAACGGGTAAGGGCGTTTTTCTCTCATTAACTCTGACTGTTCTCGGCCGATCGTTTGTGCAGATCGTAAAGCACGTAGATGTGGAGACAATCGGTGACAGAATGTAGGCGTGTTGTAGAGTTAGGACGGTTAATATCTTCACAGATAGTGAGAACTAAGCCGAGGTTGAATATGTTGCCGGAATTGACGCTATAATGGCACTGGGTTTCAGCAATATCACGCAGACTGAATCCGTGCGGTTCTGCACCAGTGAAACAACCACATGTGCGGCGATCCATACTAACCAACCTGATTTTTCTGTGGAATTCAAATTCAAATACCAGTAAAGGATCTGAACGGAAAAATGTAAGTTGACATCAATTGTAGCACCAGACCAGTGTCGGAGTACCCAATACCAAAGAATGTTAGGGATGCTTGTAAACAAGAACTCCAGACATGAACCCCCAATGGCTGGCTAACTACATACCCTGAATGCAGACTGAGGCCATCACAAAAAAAGATAATATGCGCCCATTGATACACTATCGCTAGCTCAACCAGCAGATTGATTCGTTAACCGCTAACGCAGATTTTGTACGGTCGAATTGTGAGAGTTGCACCAAAAAGGTAAGAAAATGGCCATATTTGACTTACGAAAAGAGTATCTTTAAGCGAACGTCCATGAGTCACTGTGGCTATATCAAACCGTGATGATCAAGGGGAAGGGATTCTGCCTAAGATGATTCCGATTAAGCCTTAATGTATCACCTCTAGTCCTGGAGAACATTATTGAACCAATACGGCCAGAGGATTCTGCTAAAATGTCATGTTAAAGATGTCTGCTTGTGGTGACAAAGTCCATTAAGAGTCTGGAAAATCCAGTCACAAAGGAGTGGGGTGATCAAATTAACGACATCCACCTCAATCAAATGGCGAAAGAAAACTTGAAGGATCCTACCCGGGGCAATTGCACTGTGAACATATCTGAAATCAACGTATTGGCCGATTCAAGCACCCTAGTGACAATAGTGGTGGTTTAAAAAGTTGAATCTACGTTGAAGAAGGCATGCTGGTTTCGGGAAACAAACGATGACCAATATGTCAACTTGGTTTCGCTGGATGCTGCAATAGAAAACCTCAGTTGGCTCCCCAATATCAGCCAAATAATTTACACATTAAAAACCGATTCCTTATGTATGCAACATTGACTGTCTGGCGCGATGACGGGTGAGCAGTGGTCCAATAATACAAATGTTCTGTTGACAGTGTGCTGGTCGCATCAGACCAGAACTTAACAGAAATGGTGCCTCGATATGTCCAAAATGGGGTCTTGCACTGTGCAGAAATGTATCCTGCTTCCTTCGATCCAGTGTAAGGACATCGATGCATTGGGCATCCAGGAGTGCCGTATAACCGATATTTAAGAAAGGTTTGTCCTTTTGTGTCAAAGGCCATGTTAAAGCCGGATATTGAGACCTGTGTGAAGTGCACAATAGTTATTTTCCAGGCCATTGAGAAAGAAGGCTGCAAGTGATCAGTACTTATCACTGGCTGCACATGGACATCACGCACTAACGTGACAGCTACTACTTGACTCTAGTGGGGACCGACGGGATTTTCACCTTACCGATTATTCCAACATCAAGACTGATTGAGTATCATACATCAGATTGAGTTGATGTTCTGTCAGAGGGGACCAACTCGTGAGCTCTTCGCAGACAAGGAGTCCCGGGCATTTGCCGAAGGATGAGTCGACATCTATGATTTCGATGTACGCAACTACGGACAGGAATTTGAATAGGGGGGGTGTCACAAAAATTTGAAGAAGATTGCGGTCAGGGCGAAATATAGTAAAAAAGTCCACCTACTGGAAATATGTAACTCTGAAAACAGTCTTTCTCCGAGTTCTCTATCAACGGAAATTAGTTAAGACGTTAGGTTCGAAAATAAGTATGAAATCCTTATGAGCGTGGATACACCAGATTATTGCACAGAGGAAGAATGACATAAGGAAGAGTTGAAAGAACACATAACGGAAGAAACCCGTTCCAAGCTGTCATATCTGTGGTCAAGAGATCAAGGGAGAGTGTGTCGAATGTGTTTCATTACAGACGCAAAAGAGACACTGATTTACGTGCGGATGACTTTCGTCCGACTTATTTTCTCTGTTAGCAGCAGAACAGATTGGCTGTTCATATACGGCTCTCTCTACAACTTAGCTAAATAGGGTTCTTTGTCAACTATCACCTGCCAACAAAGGCGATGAGAAAACCTAAAGTCATTTGTATGCAGTTTGCGAGAATCGATGTTTTGTGACGACGATCTCCTGGATATTTTGTTCCAGAATTTGGTGTGCCGTGGTTTCTGAGGCAATGTTATTTGATTTTCTCCCGTTTCTTTCCTTTTTCTACGGGTTACCCCGTATTTCTTAGGGGAACCAATCGGTTGTTTCTCCCAATCTCAGCACTATCTTGCCTTATTTTGTAACACCTGCTACAATACGTAATTGCAGTTTTCTTTGTATATATCTGCATTTTTGCTTGTCAGCACATGAAAATATTTGAAATACTTATATTTTAAAGGAATTGTTAAAGCAGTTAAATATACATTTATTTTATTTAAAATATTTTTCATAGTCATTGCTATTAAGTGTTGCTTTGGGAAATTAAAGTTTATAGACAAAATATAGTCATTTGCGCATGAAAGCCTGTGTTGTCCTAAAGAATAGATATACAATCAGCATATATATATATATATATATATATATATATATATATATATATATATATATATATATATGTGCGTGTGTGTGTGTGTGTGTTGTGTGTGTGTATGTATATATAATGAGACTGTTCTGCTCGTTTCGTATCCTCAGGTTCCATTCAAATAAGTTAGAATAAAGACATCGCCAATACTTCGCCATCTTGCTAGAAATCTCAACATCTACGAAAACAACAAAGGAACAAACATGAAAAAAGTGTATGAATAAATAAAGAAAATATCCCAAACTGAAGGAAGACAGACGTCGATACATATATATTTTTTAAATTATTATAAAAAAATAGAAAATTACACACTGATCAATGCTCAAATAGATATGTTGTGAAATATTTTTAGGTATGAGAAAATATGGTAGAAATATTGAGTAATAATCATGAAAGAATAGAAAGAAAAGAACAAAAATATATGTAAGGGGGGAAAAGAATGTCCAGTGAAATCCTAACAGTGAGAATGGAAATATCAAATAAAAATGGAAAGACGAATAAATTTAGTAAAAAAGTGGAAATAGAAAATGAAAGGATAGGGAACACAATCATGTGTTGCAAAGAAATGTTCAATACGAAAGAAATAGATAAGGAATGAGTGAGAATATGAACATATGACAAAATGATAAATAAAAGAAGGGTTTATATTAGGTTGGTGCAAAAATAATGACGTAATAATGTCGTTTTTTGACGTTATACGTCAAAAAACCGACATTATTACGTCATTATTTTTGCACCAACCAAATAGGTAATGTACAAAAATAATGAAAGATTATCGTATCTAATAATAAGTGAATGTAATGCCTATTGAATGAAGGAATAGAATGAAATTTTCAGCTGAATGACGATAATGTCATAAACTAAGAAAGAAACGAAGGATTAATTGATAGCGGCTCGGATTGAGTTCGAATTCCTATCGTTCAATGAACTGTTTTACTATGAATCCTCTTCTTCTTCCTCCAACTATGCGTAAATAGCAGGAGAGACAGGGTTCTATAGTCTAGGATAGCAACTGGTCTAACGCAGATAAAAATGGCAACCTACTGAGGGAAAAATAGATACATGATCACATAAGCGTGTATCACATGGCATATAAGTGAATTAACGAAAAGAATAATATTTGGAAAGGTACGATGTTGCTTAACGAAAGAATATTAAAGTAAGTAAAGGGAGAAGAATGAAAAAATATTTCAATAAATGGATGCAGATTGAAGTAAAATATTTCATTGAACGTTATGATTTAAAAGAAAGTAATTAAGAAAGAAGGATGAACGTAAATGAAAAGAAAAAAGAAAAAGAAGCGAATGAAAAAAGAGAGAATAAGAGAAAAGAGAAATCAGAAATTATACACTCACAAAAACAGAAAGAAGTACTAAAAATAATACGGAAAATAAAAACACAGTAAAGATAAAGAATATTTAGAGTATAAAAGAAATCTATAAAACATTATAAAGAATGCACATAGAAAAATCAATAGAAATAACAGAAAATAATAGTGAGGAAACAGTATCTCATTGCTATCACCTCTGCGGGTGAGGATTACCCTAGAGAAGGCTTGTCTACATCTGTCCATCTTTGACGAGACTACTGGCCGCTTGCAACCATTTTCTTGCCTTACTCCAACGAGCAGTGTGTTTCTGGTATTGTGCGAATATCCAACTGGTTAGATCACTGCCTCTGATGTGCCATTGTGTGATGTTAAGAGCCGATAGGAAGCATCTTAGGTCTCCATGTTGGATACTTTTTATCGCGTAATGGGATTACTGCGCATAATATTAACGCATCATTTTTTTTCCCCGGCCATGTTTTGCGTCTTCTGCCGCCAAAGAAAAATCAACACTCGACATCGTAAAAACAGAAAGAGAAAAAGAGATAAAAAAAGAGAAAAAAGTGAAGACCAAAAGATACAAAACAACTGAAGAAGCTATAAAAATAAGCGGACAAAATGTATGATCATACATTTGCACTGAATTGTTCCTTTTTATCAATTGATACGTTTTATTTACATTGTTAGTATAATTGCTTCAGTGATATTTTTCTTCACGGTGAAGCAGGATGATATAGAGGGTAATCTTTGCAAACTAATCATTTACTATGATGAGTAAGAAATATCAGGGAGATCAAGCTGTCTTATTAATAGTAAGATCAATATTTATCGGTATCTATCTATCTATATAAACCGCTTTACATATATCTAACTATTTATCTATCAGTTTTTATATCTATATCATTTCATATCTATCTATCCCTTATTATATCTATGTATCCATTATTATATCTATCTATCCGCTTTATATCTATCTTTCTATTTATCTATACACACACACACACACAAACACACACACACACACACACACACACACACACACACACATATATATATATATATATATATATATATATATATATCCGATGCGATGAGAACGAAAGTAATATATAAATCCCACAGCATTAATTCAAAATGAAATGCACTGAAACTAAGTTGCATCTTTGTATTGAGTGAAAGGGTTTTTCTCTATATGATAAAAATTATAATATATATATATATATATATATATATATATATATATCCGATGCGATGAGAACGAAAGTAATATATAAATCCCACAGCATTAATTCAAAATGAAATGCACTGAAACTAAGTTGCATCTTTGTATTGAGCGAAAGGGTTTTCTCTATATGATAAAAATTATAATATATATATATATATATATATATATATATATATATATATATATATATATATATATCCGATGCGATGAGAACGAAAGTAATATTTAAATCCCACAGCATTAATTCAAAATGAAATGCACTGAAACTAAGTTGCATCTTTGTATTGAGTGAAAGGGTTTTCTATATGATAAAAATTATATATATATATATATATATATATATATATATATATATATATATATATATATATATCCGATGCGATGAGAACGAAAGTAATATTTAAATCCACAGCATTAATTCAAAAATGAAATGCACTGAAACTAAGTTGCATCTTTGTATTGAGTGAAAGGGTTTTTCTATATGATAAAAATATAAATATATATATATATATATATATATATATATATATATATATATATATATATATCCTCCTTGTTTCTGTCCTATCTCTCTCTTTTAATATCTAAATATCACTTGATGTTCGCTGAGGCATCATGAAGTAGAAACTCATGTTTCTCCAGTTTCTTATTTTTCTTCTTTCTAACATTACTGTGACATTTACGAGGTATTTGTTCCCCTTTCCAGGCCGAGAAAATTTCAAGTACGTTGCAGACCCCTTGCTCTGATTTTCTTGCATTTGATGTCTTCCGTGAATTCCCCTTGCTTTCCTTCCTCAATATGTGTCTTGAACCTTTCAGGCTTTCTTGATTGCTTGTAGATGTTTCTCTGTAGAAAACACATTCTTTATATTAACGTCATTCGCTTTATGTTAAAATAAGGTGGCGCTGTATTTTTATTATGATGCAACACTCGTAAATACGCATAACCCTATAAAAGAAAAAAAAAAGACTAAATTATTTCAGTTATAGAACTAAATTGTTTATTTTAATAAACGCTTTAGGAAACATTAAATCTCTTTTCTTATCTATGTCTATATCTATTGATGATATTTTGTATAAATCGATGTATTTCTAAATATGTGTAAAAGTTTTAAGACACTCAAATTTTCTGGAGTGGCACCATTTACGAGGCAGAAAAGGAAAAGAAAGAAAAGAAGGCAGAAAAAAGGCGAGACGAATCGTCTGTGATAAGCAGAACACACACACGGCTAAGAGACAATGAATATATTGATAAGTAACAAATGGCGAAAAGGTGTCATTACAATGACAGGGAAATTCTGAGTAAAAAAAGGAAAGAAAGAAAGAATCAGATGTGTTTTGATAACGGCTGTGTTATCTAGAGGGGTACGCAAACAAACATCTGGTCGACTGGCCAAAGAAAAAATTCAAGTGAAAATGTTATTTCGATAAGTGACGAAAGACAGGGACTTTGGGTAGATATGGAAAAATTAATCGCGACACACACGAAGTAAACCACACTGACCGATTTTCTTGCAGAACATCTTTTATGCCTGCGATAATAAAATTATGTTATCAAGAAATGTTCGCCAAAGAAAAGTCCAATTGAAAACGTTAATTTTGATAATTGACAAAACACAGGTGTAACTACAGGGCTTTGGGTAGATATAAAAATTAATCGCGACACACACGAAGTAACTACACTGACCGATTTTCTTGCCGCAGAACATCTTTTGGCCTACGATAATAAAATTATGTTATCAGAAATATGTACCGAAAGAAAAAACGAATGGGGACCCAGAATTGTTTTTTCTTCTTGCTTCGAGGAGACAGACTGACTGAAATTTTGAGATGTTTTTTGAGGCCGTGTTAAGAAGACCACCCATTCTGATAATTAGCGATAAAATACCTGAGAAAAAACGCGTATAGAACAAAAGTTATATTGTCCCGTTTGCGGCTAGGGAAATGATAACGGCGATTTAGAGGAAGAAAGGGAAAAGAGAAGAGATAATTTTTTTTTAGTTAAGCAAGATATTTTTTTTTCCTTTTGAAACAAGGCCGCGGATTGTCCACGCCCGACTAAGATTTCATTGGTCGAGTGGTGATCACGTGACGCACGAAGGAGGCTGTCGACGCCTCATCCAGAGTATAGGTATGAGAAGCTGCTACGAAGAAGTGGGGAGGGCAGTTCACGCCCTCTGAAGTATGGTGAGAAAGTGTGAGTGAGAAAAGGATCCCAAAAATGGAAAAGAGTGGAAAATCCCTAACCAGAAATAAAAGAGGTGGATATATATTTAGAATTATCGAGGAAACCCCGACGCAGACAAACCCACCCCGGTTTTGGTCGGCGTCCATAAAAGCGAAGACCCTACGAGCAGAAATCAGTTCGGGCTGCAGCAGTTTCCAGAGTTGAGCTCCAGAGTTGAGTTCCAGCCGTTCCAGTGAGTTCCATTCTCTACCCTAGAAGAGATCAAGGTTTGGGAATGATAGCAAGGTACAAGGTGGAAACAGAATACATAGCTTTATATTCGGGGAGAACGAAATTCATGTTGCTAACAGCTGAAGAAGCTAGAAAGTGTAGAGATGATGCTCTAGGGACTTGTACATCTTTAAGCCCTATCTATAAAACTGGTAACCGCAAAATGTGCATACTAGAATTATTTGAAGGGAAGAGAGAAGGAATTAGGAGAACCTGCCAAGTGGAGGTATTAGCAAACACGGCATTACCACAAGCTATCAGTGTTTCAGACGGGGTGTGGGCAGTAACCACACAGAAACCTATCAGCTTGTATAGGGTATGTGGGGGAGAGTCCACAAGGACATTAAGAGTAAGGCCACCATTATCCCTGTTAAAGTTACCCGTGGGATGTTCGGCATTTGGGATATCTGTTTCCGTACACCCCTATTATCAGGAAGAAGAAACGTATGAGGAGAAAGATTCAATCATATAAATGATTGGCCGAGGCTTAGTCAATTGTACAGAATTGTGGGAGCCAATAGTGATGGGATTCTCTAATGTTACCTTGAATAAAATGCCAGTACTAATGAAGCCGATAGAAATGATCGATATGGATGAATTGAGAGACAAGTTAAGTGCGTTGGGAAATGAAGGTATGGCTTGGGAAGACGATGAGCAGATCGCGATAAGTTGCTCGATAGTGATGGGTACATTCAGAGTTATAGCCATCGGGGGTATAGTAATATGGAAGATTAAGAGTAAGAGGAGATTAACGAACGACAATCCAATGAGCATGAAGCAACTCGTGAGGGAGATGCCGAGCAGTGTTCCTTACTCATACAGAATCGGCGAAGAAATTGCAGGAATACCAGCGGAAGAGGCTGGCGTGAGACCGCCACGTGCGGCGGAAAAACCTCCCACAGCGGAGAGGAAAACATTGACCAAGAAGAACAAGCCATAGTAACCACATCTGCACCCACAGGCACACGCACGCATTACATATAGAACAGAAGAACTTGAAAAAGAACATTACACTTGCATGTAAAACAGAAGAAGATGAGAAAGAACATTACACTTGCATGTACAACAGAAGAAGAAGAAAAAGAACATTACATTGCATGTAGAACAGAAGAAGATGAAAAAGAACATTACATTGCATGTAGAACAGAAAAACTTGAAAAAGAACATTACATTGCATGTAGAACAAAAGAAGTTTGAAAGAGAACATTACATTGCATGTTGGAAAGTAGTATAGAATTGCATGGGACAAATGCATGATGCATGTTAAATGGTGTATTTGGGTTTAGGTGACATTTACGGGTAAATGACAAATCGGTTAGGGGAGGATTTTGGCACCATTTACGAGGCAGAATAGGAAAAGAAAGAAAAGAAGGCAGAAAGAAAGGCGAAACGAATCGTCTGTGATAAGCAGAACACACACACGGCTAAGAGACAATGAATATATTGATAAGTAACAAATGGCGAAAAGGTGTCATTACAATGACAGGGAAATTCTGAGTAAAAAGAAAGGGAAAGAAAGAAAGAATCAGATGTGTTTTGATAACGGCTGTGTTATCTAGAGGGTTACGCAAACAAACGGCTGATCGACTGGCCAAAGAAAAAATTCAAGTGAAAATGTTATTTCGATAAGTGACGAAAAACAGGGACTTTGAATAGATATGGAAAAATTAATCGCGACACACACGAAGTAACTACACTGACCGATTTTCTTGCCGCAGAACATCTTTATGCCTGCGATAATAAAATTGTCTTATCAAGAAATATTCGCCAAAGAAAAGTCCAATTGAAAACGTTAATTTTGATAATTGACAAAACACAGGTGTAACTACAGGGCTTTGGGTAGATATGGAAAAATTAATCGCGACACACACGAAGTAACTACACTGACCGATTTTCTTGCCGCAGAACATCTTTGGCCTACGATAATAAAATTATGTTATCAGAAATATGTACCGAAAGAAAACGAATGGGGACCCAGAATTGTTTTTTTCTTCTTGCTTCGAGGAGACAGACTGACTGAAATTTTGGAGATGTTTCTTTTTTGAGGCCGTGTTAAGAAGACCACCCATTCTGATAATTAGCGATAAAATACCTGAGAAAAACCACGTGTAGAACAAAAGTTATATTGTCCCGTTTGCGGCTAGGGAAATGATAACGGCGATTTAGAGGAAGAAAGGAAAAAGAAGAGATAATTTTTTTAGTTAAGCAAGATATTTTTTTCTTTTTGAAACAAGGCCGCGGATTGTCCACGCCCGACTAAGACTTCATTGGTCGAGTGGTGATCACGTGACGCACGAAGGAGGCTGTCGACGCCTCATCCAGAGTATAGGTATGAGAAGCTGCTACGAAGAAGTGGGGAGGGCAGTTCACGCCCTCTGAAGTATGGTAAGAAAGTGGGAGTGAGAAAAGGATCCCAAAAATGGAAAAGAGTGGAAAATCCCCTAACCAGAAATAAAAGAGGTGGATATATATTTAGAATTATCGAGGAAACCCCTGACGCAGACAAACCCACCCCGGTTTTGGTCGGCGTCCATAAAAGCGAAGACCCTACGAGCAGAAATCAGTTCGAGGCTGCAGCAGTTTCAGAGTTGAGTTCAGAGTTGAGTTCCAGCAGTTCCAGTGAGTTCAGCTGACCAAGATTCACGCAAATTCGGACTCCTCTTCAACCCAAGAACAATTATTTTGAAGAGCGACTTAGATCCAGACCACCGAAATAAGTTTTTTTTTTCGACTTTCATCCAAAGACAAACCGAAACACCAATTTCTTAGAGAGCAAACAACTTGAAGCGTTAAAACTTGCCTAACGGAAAATGACGTGTCACAATCCACAGAACGGGTCGGGAGATAGATGCAGTCCTATGTATCGAACAACTAGACATAAAGTTTGTTACCTTTTTCTTTGACACTTTGAACTTTTGAGTTTTCATTTTATTTTCTTTTATGCATATTTGTGTGGTATCACCCCCGTTGAACTCAGTTTGCATTACGGCCCCGACTACTGATTGATCTCGTCTGCCTAAGATCAATTCACAACGTGGGCGGGCAGACTGGAGATCAATGCAGTTACCTTGGTAACCAGGCATTGGAAGCGAGTTGGGAACGACGAGGCTGATATCAAATCTAACCAGATTCCCACCCGAATCACCAAAAGGTTAGAACGTCACATTTGGGTGCCGCGACCGATACCAAGCCAGTTGGTCGTCACAGGACGAGACAACACGACTGACGCGACAGGCGGACGTCACGTTTGGAGCAGCGACACCCGAACGGTGCAGCGATGAGCGAACAGCTGGCGCCGCGGCGAGGACGTCACAATTGGTGCTGTTTGGGGACGTCACAACTGGTGCCGTGGTAGATCAGGATAGAACGTCACAGTTGTCGCTGCGACCAGGGGACGACGTCACTCTGGTATCTATCTTTGTATCGATCCATATATGATTTCTGTGACATATGTATGCGTAAATGTGTCTGCTAATGTTCTCTGACACTGGATATTTGTGCTATTTTCTTTTCGAAAAGGGATCAATTTCTTACGTATATTCAAAATTCGTACATCGGATTTCTGCATTCTTTCATTACTCGTAATAAAGGCTATCATTTTTAAAGACACAGGGATGATGATTTCAAAAATGGTAATGAATATAGTAAGTTTAATAGTAATATTAGCGATTTCCTTATAAGGAAACCTTTTTGGCGTTCGTTAACCGAGACGCGTATCCTATTAAATGTATTAAAATCTTTCTCTTAAAACACTTTGTTTAGGAAAAAAGCTTCCTCAAGTCTAGTATCTTTTATCGCCCTTTCCAGTACTCATGGATGTTTCTTCCAAACCTTCTATTTGATATGGTGTGGAATGTTGATATCTCTATTTTTTCTCTTCTAGATACATGTGCTGTCCATTTTACTTGTTTCAGCTGTTGGTGGTCGTAAATCCACGTCTTTTTTGTTTGGTAAACTTCTTTGTTTGTGGCTCTGTAGCGCCGGTGCACAATATGCCAGCA
>CAHIKZ030000147.1:2565000-2570000 GCA_903632075.3 Acanthosepion pharaonis
GAGCCAAATGATAACACACACCTACAGCAATACACACGCTTACACATATCATACTCACTCACTCCCTAAGAACCAAATAACACACACACAAACACTAAACAGAGACACATCCCCTCACCAGGTCCAATAAAACTGTCAAACTGACCAGAGAATTCAGAATAACATGTATCTATCCAGCTCTTATCTCAAATAACAACTTAAAAGAGACAGTTTGACCAACACAAGGAATGTTAAAAGATTTATGTTAAAAAGATAAAAAAATAAAAAAACAAATGAAAACTCCAGACAAAAGTTCATTTTCTCCATCAAGACATTCATTTCTGTAGTTCACTGCTACCAGCAAGCAGAAATATTTCTCCTCCCGATGATGGCCATTTCGGTCGAGGAATCTAAATGGAATAATAATAATAAAAAAACGAAAGAATATTAATCTACAACCCAGTGTGTCTAAAGATTTTAATTTTTTTATTTTTTTATTTTCTTATTGTTCAATATATATATATATATATATATATATATATATATATATATATATATATATATATGTTTGTGTGTGTGTGTGTGTGTGTGTGTGTGTGTGTGTGTGTGTACAGGACCGTGAATAAGTTCTCGCTGCTTTGTAACAGATGACGTCCCCAGAACAGCTTGCGTGTGGTTTTAGATAGTAACGCATCCAGGATGTACTATAAGAAATCTTGAAATTCAGTTCATGTCATTTCGCCAAAGTGTAAAGTACTTTGATTTTCATAGCGATAAACCTGTCGGTTTCTCTGCCAAAGAAAGAGTATTTACGAGGAATTTTACTGCACTACTTTATTTAAAAGCATTCAGCAGCTGAAGCACATAAATTCTTGTTGAGACTTACGGCGACCATACTCTATCAGAAACAAGATTCAAAGATAGGTTTAGGAGCTTCAAAAATAATGATTTTGATGATGAAGATAAAGAACGCTCTGTAGCACCGAAAATCGTAAAGACGAAGAATTGGGTGCATTAATTTATAAAGACTCATTTTAGGCGCAGGCTGAACTTGTAGAATCATTGGGAGTTGACCACGCAACAGTTGCGAAACGTTTGAAAGGATTAGGAATGATTAAAAAGCAAGGACATTGGGTGCCCTGTGAGCTGAAGACGAACGGCATCTTTACAGGTGAAAACAGCTGCTTCAACGGCAGGAAAAGAAAGTTTTTTTTTTCAGCATCGTATCGTAACCGGCAATGAAAAGTGGATACACAACGATAACCCTAAACGTAGAAGATCATGGGGAATGCCGGCTATGCAAAATCGGCGGCAAAGCCGAATATTCATGGATCGAGTTTCTGTTCTGCATTTGATGGGGTCATATGGGTGAAGTTTTCTAGGAGCTGCTCCAAGCGGCCAAAACAATCACGGGGGATCGCTATCGACTACAATTCATGCGTTTTATTCGGTCATTGAAGAAAAAACGGCTGTTATATGAGCAGAGACACGACTAAGTGATTTTGCAACATGAAAACGTTTGTCCCCATGTTACAAAATGGTTTAAAACCTTAATGGAAATGTTTGGAAACCTGCCGTATTCAGCCGTTTGATTATCACTTTTTCGATCGATGGCACATTGCCTGGCTGTGCAGCACTTTCATTCATATGATGATATCAAAAAATCGGTCGACTCGTGGTTAGCCTCAAAAGACGTGTCGTTTTTTCGACGTGGAATTCAAATGCTGCGATAAAGAATGGAAAATGTAGTGGTTAGCGACAGACAATACATTCAGTCACACGTTTCTTACAAATTTTTGTAGATGAAAAAATTACTTTTCATGAAAAATCAGCGAAAACATATTCAAGTTCTGATATATATATATATATATATATATATATATATATATATATATATATATATATATATATTTAAGACATTTTTTTATGTTTGAACATTCTTTTTATAGATAAAATATTTAAGTAAATGCTCTGTTTATAATAAACAGTATTAAACAACTTAAATATTTGTATCTATAAAAAGAAGGTTTAAACATAAAAATGTCTTAAATATTTGTCTGACTTTGTCCATTTCATAATATATATATATATATATATATATATATATATATATATATATATATATTGTGGGTTGCGTGAACTGATGACACAGATACATGATTAGAAAATGTTATATGATGGCGAGTGCTTAAAAAAATGTCTGATCGAGCGTTGTGCAATTTGATCTGAAGTTGTTTGTCCACCAAGTGCATTGGAAAAAAAACAAAAAAAAACATGTCCAGTGGCTTCGCCCAAAAAAGAGATCCGCCATATTTGTTTTGACAGAAATTCGTCACTCGCTTTATGAAGAGCTCGCGGAAATCACCGTCTGCAGACGTTAGACTCCCAATTCAAAAAAATAAAAAATCTCGCAGATCAGTTCAACTTGCTGAGTAGAACGTCAGACAAGTAAATATTTATAGCAGCCATAATGACAATTTGTGCAACCACTGAATGGATTACCATGTGGAATGTCCGACTCAAAATAATTATTTTGTCCTCTGATCAGTCAATAGGTATGTAAAAAGCACGTTCTAAATATTCCCAAGAATTACATTCGTACACATGTCATTTGATTTAATCAATGCTTATATTTTATAATTTAAACTGCATAGAAACCAAATGCGATAAAAATTTAGGCATTTTTGTCGTAGTCAATTTGAAATGTTATCGTTCATTTACATTATTTTTTGACAAATAATAAAATTTTCTTATCGGTAAGTCGCAAGTTATTCGTAATAAATTTATTCCAGATCGAACATAAGAATCGTCTAAATTCGGTTCCTTATTCCTAAAGGTTTTTTTTTTCGGCGAAATATTGAAAACAAAACCGTAACACGCAATCAAATACTAAACTTCCATTATTCCAAAGTTAATAAAAAACCTTGTCGTTTGTGAAACAATTACTCGCCATTTTAATGGCCGCTTTTGATTAAAAGATTTAGGTGATTTGTATATATATACTTAAAAGTCATTAGGGTTTTACATAGATATCCACACACAACTTTATTCATGATTCCTATGTTCACACACAGACAGACACTGACAGAGACACGCACGTAAGCCCATACAAAGGCAGACACACTCACACACAGACAAACGCACACAAAAACGCACACAAATATAAATCTAGGAAGTATGCATTTATCGTTGATACACTTACACACACATATGCACACACGCATACACAGACACACACATATGCACACACGCATACACAGACACGCATATATGCATACATATGCACACACGCACACACAGACAGACACAGACACACACACATTCACACAGACACACACACAGACAGACACACGCACACACACACACACACATACATATATATATGTGTGTGTGTGTGTGTGTCTGTGTGTGTGTATCAATGCCGTTGATCTCAGCTGTAGAAAATATAATAAATCTGAATTTACGTTACGGTAAAAAAAAAATATTAAAAGAAATGAATAAATAAATATGAAGTAATATATCTCTGCATATATAAAGAAAAATAATTTTGCAATTTTAAAAGTGCTCAATACACCGTAGAGCTTAATATTTTTAATGATATTTTTATTTTTTATGTTTCGACATTTAAAATATTTATCTCGTCATCAGGTAATGCTAGCAAACTTTGGTGAAAATGGTGGACATTTGAAAATTGAAAATATAATCGCTTCTTATTAAAGAGTTTATTTAGAGCGGGAAATACAGTTTTTTTTAAATCTTATGAGTTTGTCAATTTTAAATAATCACAATGAAGATCAACGCTAAATTTGAAAAGTTAAACATCTTGTTTATTTTTTAGGGATGTATGGTATTCATATATGTCTTGGAGAACAGTCATTTTAATGGCTCGACACCTTCCGGCAAACGTATCCAATGCACCACCTGTGCTTCGAAATAAAGCGAGATAAAGTACATGAATTTTTCTCAACGAAGTAAAACTAAAATAGTGTCAGTATATAACTGTAATGTTTTTTGTTTTGTTTTTATAAATGTCAGCTTGCTGGTAATTATTCGCTCAGGTAATTTCTCTACCAGAAAACTTGATGAAACAACCATAGAGACCAGAAAAATATTTGCATTGAACAAATACCTGTTACTTTTAATCACTTTATCATTTTTATTTTCATTACCGCTGATTTTTATTGGCTTGTTAGGGCATATTTGAACATAAAGTAAAGAGAAAATATAATGGCTGCCTCCTTCTTATAAAATACATCGTGCGATGGATAACTTGTCGTCTAAATTACGCGAAAATTTAAGTAGAATTGACATCATAATTTAATAGATATATTTACCAAAATTACACAAAAAAAATATCTTGAAATACAAAAGAGTAAATTGATTCAATAAAATCACCATTGGCTTCAACCACGGTCTCCAGACAACTTCGGACTCTCCTGCTTCATTTCTGGATGTTCGCCTTGTTTTAGTTGGTGAATGTTGGCTTCAGTTTTTTCATTGGTGTTTTGTGTCAGATGCGCCCCCACACAATGATTAAGGGGGTTGCTGTTTGGAGAGTTAAGTAGCCAGATATAAGAGGTGATGTGGTAGCAGAAATTTCTGGTAGCCATGAATGTGTTCTCCTGATTATGTGCCATGATGCAGAGTCCTGTTACTAGACATACTGACTCCTAGCTCCCACCCTCTTAACCCAGGAGAGCACTATCTCCTCAAGGCATTTGATGTAGACCTTTGTGTTGAGTCTGAGGCTGAGGCCCTCACCATCAAACTTGGGAATTTTTTTCTCACCATAACGCTCAGAGTTAGTTTTCCAAACTGGCGTACCTTCGTAATCAACATTAGATTCCTCAATCTCTCTGCGAATCCTCTGAACTCTCCTGAGATTGATAGCCACACATCCTGAAATGGATAGAAGCTTCCGGCGCAAATACCAATCAGTACAGCATGCCGTTTCCAAATTTCTGGCGAAGTGAATTGCCTTATGGTGCTCTTGTTTTCACAGACGGTGCTCAACTGGCCCT